>PVJN01017232.1:0-40951 GCA_004026805.1 Lasiurus borealis | reverse complement strand
TCAGGCCAGGGGCCAGCCCGGTGGACACCCCGGGGTGCGGGAGACAGGGCCTGGCCAGCCTGGGCGCCTGCCGTGCCCGCCTCCTTCTCCCCGTCTCTTCAGTCCTCAAGCTCCCCTACCTGTCCTGCCTGCACCACCCCACCTCCACCCCGTGGCCCACATCCCAACTCCAACCAGAACCCGAGGCCCAGCCTCCTCCGGGCCTGGCCCCCACCCCCAGCTCCTCAAGGAGTCCCTTGTCCCCAAGGCTGCAGGAAGTTCCTGCTGGTCCAGTCCCCCGGTCTCTCCCCGATGACAAAATCAAGAGCCAGCAGCTGCCATTTAACACCGGCCTTATCTATCGGGGCCCGCCCGCCCCCGGGCCACCACCGGCTCTCGGGGAGGAGCAGCCTCCGGCTGGTGTGATTCCCGGGGAGAAGCCGCGGGGAGAGGGCTGGCTGCAGAGCCGGAGCTGGGCCAGCCACTTCCATTTACTGAGTGCCAAAGCGCACCAGATGCTGCAGGAATGCGAGGAATCCTCGTTCCCACGGGAGGCCACGGAATGCGGCTTCTTCCCAGTGGCTTCTCCCTTCCTGCTTCCTGGGGACAGCCAGAGGGACCAGGGGCCTGACTGGGAGCCGGGAGCTCCACCCCAGCCCCCCGGCCCCGCGGGTGGGAGGACCCAAGGCTCCAGGAGCATCTTACCCGGGACGGGAGCCGAGTCCAAATGGATCAGTGGGGCGTCGGTGTCCTCCTCGGGAGCAGCGCCTGGCACTCCCAGGCCAGCGCTGGTGTCCTCGTCATCGTCACTGTCGTCAAACTCAAAGGGCTCTCCGGGGTCGTCCTCCGCCTCTGGGGAGGGGCCTGGGCCTCCTCCAGGAACCAGCTGATCTCCTGGAAGGGGGGAGGAGTTACAAGCTGGGGGGTGGGGGGCAGGGTCTCGGGGTTTGGTCAGGGAAGAGGTGGCTGGGAGTGGGTGAGGGAAGGAGCGCAGTTCCCAGAGACTAGAGCAAACCCACGCGGGGGCCAGACGGCCCTCCTGTACCCCTGAGGTGGCCCGAGGTTGGGTTGGGCTCTAAGCAGATGGGAGAGGATGGAGGGGCAGAGAGCAAGCCGCCACAGTGAGCATGTGCGCCTCTGTACTCGAAGGCATGTTAGTCATGGTCTTGTTTCCTGTTTTCCTATTTGTAAATAAGGGGGCTATTTGTTTGTTTGTTTGTTTGTTCGTTAACAGGCTCTGGCCAGTTTCATTAAAGGAAATTTTGCACGATTTACTTCTCTCCGGTCTGTCTGTTCTGGATGCCTCTAGTGATATCTGAACCCCCCAGGGTCAGTGACAGCCCGTGTGCACGCTCTCGTATTTCCACACGCTCTGTCCAATTCCGTGTCATCGCACTGCAGTGATGGACAGCGGTCGTGGGCGACCAGGCATGTGCTGTCTCTCAGGCTTGCTCAAGGTGGGGCGGGGACTGGCAAGAATGAGCTGGTTCACTTTGCGGCATCTGCTCAGCCTGGGACCCACTTTTCAAAGCAGGTTGGAGCCCACAGGTGATCAGCCAGCGACACTTTCGTCTTCTTTCCTGCCTTGGCCCAGAGCCTGGTATTTGTGTTACATCACAGCACCTGTTGCTGTCACCACTGCCCCTCCCACCTGAGATCCTCGGGACAGGACGGTCTGGTCCATGGGTGCTCACAGCTGGAGAATGAGTGAACGGGCAGGAAGGGGAATGGAGCAGAGATGGGTGGATAGACCAGCAGACGGACAGATGAACCAATTCGATTCCAGCAGTCTCTCTGACCAGAAAAATCCAACCTCCCACCTCCTCCAGTGACCTGGGGTCTCCAGAGAGAACATGTTAGGTATCTATACTAATAAAAGGTAATATGCTAATTAGACTGGGTCGACCGGCCATCTTCTGGACATCCAACTTCCTTCCATACAAAGCTATGGTGGTGAGGGCCAAGGCAGAGGCAGTTAGGGGCAATCAGACTGGGAGGGGAGAGCAGTTATGGACAAGATCAGGGGAGGGCAGTTGGGGGCACCAGGCCAGCAGGGGAGAGCTGTTGGGGCATTAGGCAGGCAGGCAGATGAGTGGTTAGGAGCCAGTGGTCCTGGATTGCAAGAGGGATGGCTGACTGCCCACAGTGATCGGGCTTAAATCGGCAGTCAGACATCCTGTGAGGGGTCCTGAATTAAAGATGGTGCAGGCTGGGCTGAGGGACATCCCCCATGCACAAATTTCGTGCACCAGGCCTCTAGTCCTATCTAATAAGAGTAATATGCAAATTGACTGTATCCCACTACACTCATCAGCCACGCCCACCAGCTGATCAGAGTAAGTATGCAAATTAACCCAACCAAGATGGCTATGGCCACAGAGAGAGCAGGAGGGAGGCTTGGGCTGCCCCTGGCAATGGAGGAAGCCAAGCTTTCCACACATCCTGGCCAATCCAGGCCTCTGCTTAAGGCAACAAAGTTCCAATGGCTATGCCAGCAGAAGGCTTGGCTCCGCTCCAGGCCACAAAGTTTCAACTATAGAAGATAAATAAATCCCAGATACCAGGGCCTCTGGATCGCCAGAGGTTGTGGCCAGCCCCTCACACCCCTCGCCCAGGCCACCTCACACCCCAAAGGAACACCCACCCTGATCCAGGACACCCTTCAGGGCAAACCAGCTGGCCCCCACCTGTGTACCAGGCCTCTATCCTATCTAATAAAAGAGTAATATGCAGATAGACTATCACTCCAATACACAAGATGACTGCCCCCATGTGGACACAAGGTGGCCACTAGAAGATGGCCAGCAGGGGAAGGCAGTTGACAGGGACCAGGCCTGCAAGGGATGGCAGTTGGGGGTGATCAAGCCTGCAGGGGAGGACAGTTAGGGGTAACCAGGCCCACAAGGGAGGACAGTTAGGGGCAAACAGGCTAGCAGGGGAGCAGTTAGGCATCAATCCAGCTGGCCGGGAGTGGTTAGGGGGTGATCAGGCTGGCAGGCAGAAGCGGTTAGGAGCAATCATGAAGGCAGGCAGGTGAGCAGTTGGGAGCCAGCAGTCCTGAATTGTGAGAGGGATGTCCCAGATTGGTGAGGCAGCAGGCTGGGCTGAAGGACACCACTCCCCCTGTGCACAAATTTCGTGCACCAGGCCTTTAGTGAATGTATAAAATTCCAGAATCCCTTCCCTCAGCAGAACCCAGAGCTCACCCTCCCTCCCCAACTTCCTCTGAGGGATGATGACAGGATGGGGGCCACTGAGCTGAGGACCCTGCCCCTCCTGGAGTTTTGGGGATCCCAAGGGCCAACAGCGGCAGGTGGGCTCCTCTGGGCATGAGCTCTTTTGCAGATGTGGAGAAACAAACTCAGCTGAGAGCCTTAAATGTGCCCCACGGAGTCCCTGCTGAAGCCTCACAACCACCCCATCTCATGCCACGAGGCCACGGAAGTGCCCGCAGCCACACAGCTAATAAGTGGGGAGCCGTGTCTGAACCCAGAGCTGGCTTCGCTCATGTCCTTCACTCTTCCCACTAAGCCCCGCTGCCACCTGGAAGCCGCAGGTGCCCTTGGACACCTGACCCAGGAGATGCACTAAACAAAGGAAATGCAGGACCCACGTGGAACACGGGTGGTGGTTTTCAAGAGACAGGCCTCCACCCACCGGTGGGTCACAAAAGCAGTTAGAAGCTTCCCAGGCAGCGTGCTGTTCTGAGGATGGCTGCTTATTTGAGTTACTTTTAAATTTTGTAATATCATAACATCACCTTCAGTATTACTTTTGATATTGTTTGTTACACTTCTGTTCAGTTAATGTGACATAAAAAAGTGTTCCGTTTCAGGTAATGTGTGTATGCATCCCATTTCATGTATGTGCATGCATGTGTATACATACCTTGTGTACATGCACATGTGTGCATGTGTGTATGTGTGTGTGTGTAATAGTCATAACATCACCATTAGTATTGTTTGTTACACTTCTGTTCAATTAATGTGACATATAAAAGTGTTTCAGTTTCAGGTAATATGTATATGCATCCCATTTCATGTGTGTGCATGCATGTGTATGCGTGCCTTGTGTGTGTGTGTGTGTAACCTTCCTTCGCTCTCCCACGCTCAGTCCACCGCAGCCACATTGCTGCGCGGGACCTTTGATCTCCAGCCCAGGGTCCAGAAGCTCTTCCCCCGCTGGCTTCCCCTGCTCACCTCCTCCAGGTCTTCCCCACACACACCTCCCAGCGAGGCTGCCCTGACCAGAGCTGCCATGGAAACCCTGGGCTCCCTCCGTCCTGCGGCCACGTTTTTCTCCGTGGCCCTGTGAGCACGTGACATGCTCCCAGCCTCATTCATTTTCCTGTCCGTCTCCTCGAGGGGAGCAGGCATTCTTGCCCGTTTCACCCATTGTTGAATCCACAGCATCTGGCCCCATGCCCAGCACATGGTAGGCACAGAGTAAGTATTTGTCGAATCCACATGCTCACATATACTCCTGTTGTCTTATCTACAGGCTGTGGTTTTAAAAGTTTAAAAAACATTGAAACAAATGACTAAAAATCCCTGCCCACCACTTCTGGGCAACGGGATGCAGGCCCATCCTGACTGAGAGGGCTTCAGCGCCCATGGTACCTGCCCATCGGAGTCTGCTGGGCAGGTAATGGCGGGGAGGGACTCCCTTTACGCCCGGCCCCCGACCGGTATCACTGTAGTGAATACAGTCTCCGTCCATCTGGGTCAGACTTCCCACACACCGGCTGTGTGAGCAACAAGTTAGTCTACCCGCCCAGCCGCTCTGTCAAACGAGGATAATAATAGCAACCGCCTTATCATGTTGTTGGGAGGATGGATGGATGAACGAACACATCAAGCATCTGGTGCCAGGGACGTGCTCACTGAACGTCAGTCATCCTTACGATGATGATTCTATTCATTATCGCTGTTATTGTGTCGTCATCATCATCATTACTATCATTATTATTATTATTATTACTATGGCTCGGAGTCACAGCCCAGCCCTTGACCCCTGGTGAGATGGGTAGGCCTTCCCCACTCACAGGCCAGGCACCGACCATGTCCAGGGACTCGGGCCATTTCTGCACCTTCTCCTTTGGAGAGTACACATGGCCTCCATTAGCCATCAATGCACACAGCCATCCCCACGTTCAGTGACCTGCTCCCGGCAGCCCCTGGGCCATGACCGGTGCACGCCGGCCCAGAAAATGGGACCTCTCCGTGCCAAGGTGCTCACTGCGGGGAGAGGCAGGCTGAGGAGACGAGAGAGAAACATAAAATCCAGAGAGTGAGCTGGTGTTGAAAGAGAGGAGAGGGGCCCATGCCAGCCGGGGCCTCGGGCACAAGGCTGCCCCGAGTAGGGCACTGAAGGATGAGCAAAGGTCCGACAGGACCGGGTGGGCAGAGGCGTGCCAGGCTGAGCCCGGAGCAGGTGCAGAGAACATCGAGGGGCCCGGGGCGAGCAAGAATGAAGAGCCATCAGACAAGAAGAGCCGCTTCCGGAACCTGGATTTTATTTGGTAAGACTGCGGGAAGCTTCCCAAGAGTCGGAAAATGGCCGAGGGCCCGGCTCAGCCAGAAGACAGTCACCAGCCACATCACACAGACCCGGGACAGGGAACACCCATCCTAGAGTTCTGGAATAGAACTGCATAGATTTAATCACCAAATGATTTCGTTCTCGCTCTCCATGCTGGGCCCCTTGGGAGGTAAGAGAAGGGAGCAAGGTGGCCCTGGAAGCAGGGGCCGGAGTGGGCGCATCCTGGGTTCTAAAGTCACGGCCATGAGTCAGGAGATGCCCTGGGCTGCTTCCAGGCTCCTGGGTCCCCGACAATCACACCTCACTCCTTATCAGAAGGAAAAATCAGGAGGCCCCTCCCTGCATAATTGACAGCTGAACGAAGCCCTTCCCACCCATCTGGACAGGTGGCATGGCCAGGGCTGGCCACACACTCCCTGGACACACCCCGTCCTCGGGAGAGCCAACCCCGCTGGGGCCAGGGGGCTGGGCCCAGAAAGCCACTCCTGCTGGAGAGCAGGCAGGTCCCTCTACCTGCCGAGCCTCACCCTCCAGAGAGGAGCCCGGCTCAGTGCAGGGCACACGCAGGCACGCAGCATCCTGCCCACGCCCCACAGTGGCGGTCACAGCTTCCATTCATTGAGCGATCGATTACCCCAGGCCAAAGCCTTACCTATATTTAAGCCTCACCGTCAGGGAGGGTGTCATTATTATCCCCGGTCAATGGCGTGATGAAAGGGAGCCACAGAGATACCCAGCCACCCAGAGGGAGTGGCAGGGGCAGGCTGAGAAAGAGCCCTCCTCGGTACCACTCCGCTCTCTGCCTCCCCTAAAGGGGCAGGAGGACAGGGCGCCGGGCCTGGTGGGCAAGCCGGCCTGCGCCCAGCGCCTACCTGTGGTGGCTGAGGCCCGGCTTGCCAGATAAAATACAGGATGTGGAATCGAGTTTCAGTGGAACAACAACAAAGAATTGTATTTGGGGTTGGGAGGGGGTGGTTTCTGTTTTGGTTTCTGGAGCAAGTCTGAAAGCCCCACCACCTTCGCAGGGGGAGAGAGACGGCCCAGCCCTTCCCCTCCACCCTGGGTCCCCACCCTCAATTCATCAGCTTCATCCGCTGGCACACTTCAACCCCAGACGGGCTCTGCCCATCTCTGCAGGGGACCTGAGGGACACAGGGAAAGAATCGACCCTTGTCGGGAGCCACTCTGAGGGGGGAATTATTCTCTCCCTGATGCAGAAAAGGAAACAGAGGCAGAGGCGGAAAGTCACCTGCCGAAGCGCACACAGCTAACTGGCAGCAAAGCCAGATTCACACCCCTTTCGGGGGTCAGCGTGCTCCCCAGCTGGCTGCCCTCTGCTAGCCCCCCAGCCCAACTCAGAGGGAGCCCAGGGGACAGTACCTGTGGCAGCCTGTGGAGGAGGACTGGAGGAAGCCATCAGAGAGAGTCCGCCTCAGACCAGCACCGTCCCGGCCGCTCGCCTGTGAAAACAAGGCCGGAAGTCTAATTAGATGAGTTCAAGGCCAAAGCTTCAGCCACGGAGAGGGGTCCCTGGCTCAGGACCTGCGCTCCCCAGCTGCCAGCTCTCACGCTCCTTCCCCAGCAGCCCGGGAGCCCGGGAGGACCCAGCCCCCACCCATCATAAATCATTAACCCGGAAAATCCAGCAGCTGCAGGACCATAATCGCCCTGTCTTCCCAGAACGCCCCTGCGGCCGCTGGCCTTCGCTCTGACCAACGCCAGGGACCCCCAGGGGGCTGGGGGCTCCAGCTACCATCCCCTCCTGTGCCTTCTGACCCCAGGGTGAAGCTGCAGCCCCAGAGACCAGGATCCGGATCTGGTGAGAAGTCACCAGAGGCTGAGTTTGTCCCATGTCCCAGGAGTTTATCACACCTGAACTCTCCGGGAGGTGGCCGGACGCTTCCTCCTCCTGGCTGTCCAGTAACCACAGGCTCCGAGCCCAGCTTTCACCAGCCCCGCTGAAGGCCATTCGCTCTCTGTCCCTCCCCGTCCTGCCCAACGGGGCTGGCCAGCCATGGCACGTGGGTATAAAGAAAGGAAAGGGGTGCAGAGAGGCGGGTGGTGCAAAACAGGACGAAATGCCACATGCTCGGAGCGGGAAGCAGAGTGCCTGCTGGCCTCGCAGTGGGGGCTCCTGCCACCCAGCAGCCAGTGCCTCTGGTGGCTCCTGGGCCCTGGAGCAAACCTGCCAGACGCCCTGCCTTGCAGCGAGGGAAAGAGTTCTCTCACCACCACCCGGGCGGGTCCACCAGTCAGCAGCCAACACCTTGGATGGATGCGTTACTTAACCCCCCACTCTGGGCTCCAGTTCACTGACCTGCAGAACGGAGATTACAAAGTAGCCACCTCGAAGGGTGACTGAGGAAGTTAGAAGTAAAGACGTGTAAAGCGCCAAGACCGGTTTGGTTCAGTGGATGGAATGTTGGCCTGCGGACTGAGGGGTTCTGGGTTCGATTCTGATTGGGAGCATGTGCCTTGGTTGCGGGCACATCTCCAGTGAGAGGTGTGCAAGAGGCAGCTGATCGATGTTTCTCATCAGTGTTTCTGACTCTCTATTCTTCTCCCTTTCTCTCTGTAAAAAATCAATAAAATATATTTTAAAAAAAAACAAAAACTAAATGTGACCCAGGCCTAAGGTTCAGTAGCTCAGGGATGTGGCCAGGGAGGGGCTATTATCAAAGAGCTCAGGTGATCCTGGGTCGCATAGAGCCCCTATTATAACCGCCTCCCTCACTAGACTGTGACCCCTCTTTTCTCATCTCAGCGTCTGGAGCCCTGGCCCATGTGCCAGACCACAGCTGCTGAGCTGCACTGGACGGAGCCAGAGGCCACGAACCAAAGAGCCGGGAACTCTCGCTCTGCTTGTGACCTACTCTGTGGAGGCCGTGAGGCTGGTGCGGCCCTGGCCTGGGCAGCTGCAGGTGTGGGACTCCCTGCCCCGTGGAAAGAAGAGCACGGGTCCAGGTGAGAACTTCAGCCACCACCCTCCCCCGTCCCCCAGTGTCCTCTGCTCCGTCCAGGAAGACAAGAGGAAGAGGCAGGGTGCCAGCTGGATAGTGGGAAGAGGGACCCACAACTAGCGTCTGCGGGGGGCGGGGGGGAGGAAGGGGGCCAGGACACCCATGCTCTGCCCTCGCAGGCTCAGCACACATGGCCATCGGCCTCAAAGTCAGGGGTGCGGGTGGCTCCTGGGGCTCTGGAGAGATGAAGCACCTGATCCCAGAAAACACGGAGGAGCTAGGGCCAGAGGAGCAGGACCAGAACTCAGCACCCATGAAGAGCGGCACGCAGGACAGGGCGCAGGCTGTGTCCAAGAACCCCACTTCAGATAACGTGCAGCTCTCCAGGGGGAGACCTCGGGAAGTTCCTCTTTTTGTTTTATTGATTTCAGAGAGGAAGGAAGAGGGAGAGATCGCAACATCCATTGCTGGAAACCAGGATCAAGGTAATTAATATAAAGGTGAGAAGTCACCAGAAGGCTGAGTTTGGACTCCTTTGATATTCACAGGGGCAATTTGCATTTTATTACCTACTGCTCAATCAATGGCCTCAAGCTGTGGGCAAACTCTTTAGACAACAGAGCCAAATATCAACAGGACAACGATTGACATTCCTTCTGAGAGCCAAATTTTTTTAAATTTAAACTTCTTCTAACACCACTTCTTCAAAACAGACTCGCCCAGGCCGTGGTATTTTGTGGAAGAGCCACACTCAAGGGGACAAAGAGCCTCATGTGGCTCTCGAGCCGCAGTTTGCCGACCAGGGGCCTAAAGCAAACTCCCCCTTAACCTGATCATCTTCTTGTTTACTAAACATGACCATTGATATGTCTGTTTGCATTCCTAAAAGGCAATCGTGTGTTCTAGTAAATAAAGGCAGCTGAGAAAGGAGACTCAGTGGAACTTTACTACAGGTAAGCTTTCCCCTGGCTTCCCCCCATTATTTCTAAATTAATTTTTCTCCTTTTGTGTGTCAATTTGCACATCAGCTCTTTCTCCAAGCCTTTGAACCCGGAAGCCATGCTGGCTTTTCCCAGTCAATGATGAGAGGGAATCACTGATTGGCTGCCTTCTACACACCCCCTACTGGGGATTGAGGTTGCAACCTATGCACATGTCCTTGACCGGAATTGAGTCCAGGATTCTTCCGTCCACAGGCTAATGCTCTATCCACTGAGAAAATCCAGCCAGGGCCCTCTGTGTGCCCTGTCCCCATTGGTCAGAGACAGATGTAAATGAAATGACGGCTAACAAAGCTGGTAGCTTCTTAATAAACGTCAGTTCCCTTCCCAGAGTTCCTGCTGTCCTTGAGGACACACGGCGTGGTCCCATTCTGCAGACGGCTCCACTGAGTCCAGGCTGACCGAGGACAGGAATACACATCTGCCCTTCCTTACCCTCATCACCCCGAGATCACAGAATTATCGTCTGTGACATGATAGTGGCTGAGGTCTGAGCACTGCCATGCACCAGGCGTCATGCTGAACATTTCTGTTTTTGTCTGACTTAAACCCCATAGCTGATGGGAAAAGCAGCCACGGAGAGAGGTGTCACTGGGCATGAGCGGGCACTGCCAGGCAGGCAGGCTCCTTGGACAAAAGTGCTGGGTGAGTACAGGGTAAGGGGGTGAGCATCTTCCAGGCCCTCCCCATGGCAGGGGCCTCCGAATGCCACAGGGACAAGCGGGCCAGCTCCTGCCCTCACGCTCTAGGCGCCAGGCCACTCAGCGGGCTGCCCGCGGTGGGAAGGCGGTGGGAGGCTCTGGGAGGAGCAGGGGCGAGGTTTGGTCAATGGCTGGAGCCTCCGACAATGGAGGCTCTGTTCCTGCCAGAAGAGAAGTCCTCAACGCCCCCTCCTCCTTCCTCCATTGACCTCCTTGGCTAGGCCAGGCCCCCAGTCAGTGATCCCCGGGCAAGATAAGAGGGGGCAGTCCAGGAGGAGGCCTCTGGGCAGAAGAGCCCACCCACGCCCCAACCCGCACCCCATGCAGAGGGCATCCCTAAGGGCTGCTGCCTGAGAAGGCAGAACCAGCCAGAAGCTTCCAGACCCTGCGGTGGGGGGTCAGGAGGGCTGCCAACAGCCTGGTCCCCAGCCCGTCCTCCTCCTCACGGTCCCGGGCACCTTAACCCCTTTGCCCCCAGCTAACCAGCTCAGACAGGGGGCGCCAGGCTGAAGGGCCAGGCGAAAGGTCTCCTAAGCGGCTGAACTATCCTGACCTCGTGCCCAGAGAGCCCAGGCCCCACCGCACACACACTTGGAGGCCAGAAGGGGACAGCACGGACTCTGCGCTACCCCTTCACCATTCTGAGCCTCAGTTTCCCCATCAGCAGCCACCTCTCAGGCAATCCAGTGCCCCGTGGCCCCTAGGACCCTCATCCCAGCAGCAGAGCATTTCCACTCGGGAAACAAACCCAAGAGGTGGTTTCCCTCCCCCGTTTCCCAGCCGGGAAGCTGCGGCTCAGTGAGGCGGGACCAGGACAGGAAAGGGCGTCTGACTGCGTGCAATTCGGCGGAGCAGGTGCTGGGGCAGGACTGACGCTCCAGGCTGCAGAAATGGCCCGGCCCACGGCACAGAGGCTCCAGGGAGCTGCTGGGTTTCCAGCAAGGGGCCCTGAGGATTGGGTGCTCTCCCCACCGTTCTGCCAGCCGCCCTACCTGAGCCACCAGCAGCCCCCACGATGCTCAATGCAGTGGACACGGCTCAGCCCTCCTCAGCCTCCCCACCACTTGGCTGTGCCCTTCTATATGCTCCCTCCACTCTCCTTCCGGCCCAGCCCCGGCTCTGCTCCCTTTCGTCCACGGCATCCTCAGGACATCCACACGCTGGCCGCTGCCAGGCCTGCCCCCTCTCCCTGTGCCTCCCTGGGCGACCTCCCCACTCCATGGTTTTGTTTGTTTGTTTGTTTGTTTAATATATTTTATTGATTTTTTACAGAGAGGAAGGGAGAGAGATAGAAAGTCAGAAACATGGATGAGAGAGAGACATTGATCAGCTGCCTCCTGCACACCCCACAGTGGAAATGTGCCCACAACCAAGGTACATGCCCCCAACCGGAATAGAACCTGAGACCTTTCAGTCCGCAGGCCGACGCTCTATCCACTGAGCCAAATCGGTCCTGGCCCCACTCCGTGGGTTTAAGACCATCTCCACGAGGATGACTCCATTGAGTTTCCCTTGGACTCCGGACTCTGCCGGGAAACAACCCTACTCAGCATGTCCGCCCGTGGTCGCCTGGGCATCTGGAACTCACCATCCATCCAAACTCCTGACCGTCACCCCCGTTCCTTCGTCCTCCCGGCTCTCCTGATGGCAGCCCCGTGTGCCAGGCACTCAGACTAAGAGCCTCAGACTCAGCCTCGCCTCCCTCTTTCTCTCACACCTCCATCCTCCCCTCAGCAGACCTGCTGGTGCTCCCTTCCAAATACGTCCCGAATATGACCACTTCCCACCATCCCTCCCCCTATCCCCATACCCACTGGTCCAAACCGGCATCATCTCCTATAGGAACCTTTAAAATTAACTCTTTTTAAAATATATATATTTTTATTGATTTTTTTTTTTACAGAGAGGAAGGGAGAGGGAGAGAGAGTTAAAAAACATCGATTAGAGAGAAACATGAAAAATATTGATCAGCTGCCTCCTGCATACCCCACATTGGGGATGTGCCTGCAACCAAGGTATGTGCCCCTGACTGGAATCGAACCTGGGACCTTTCAGTCCACAGGCTGACGCTCTATCCACTGAGCCAAAATTACCCCTTGATTAGTCTCTAGCTCCCACTTCGTTTTCAACACAGCAGCCAAGTTACTCCTCTGCTCAGACCCTCAAATGCTTTCCCACCTCATTCAGGATGGAAGCCAGAGTCCTCACCATGGGCTACACTCCCATCCCCCACCACCTTCCTGACCTCAGATCCTCCCTCTCCCCCCATAGGTTACTCTATTCTACTCAAAAGAACCACCTAGCAGTTCCTCAAACACCCACTCAGGCTCTAGCCTCAGGGCCTTTGCATGTGCTGCTCCCTCTGCCTGGTCACACACATGGATGCTCCCTCGCCTCCTTTGGGCGCTGGCCAAAGGTCACCCTATTAGAGGCTCCCCCAGCACGCTCTTTAAAACAGCTCACACATTGCCGAAGTCGGTGTGGTTAAGTGGTTAGAGCGTCAGCCTGCGGACTGAAAGGTCCCAGGTTCGATTCTGGTCAAGGGCATGTACCTTGGCTGCGGGCACATCCCCAGTAGGAGGTGTGCAAGAGGCAACTGATCAATGTCTCTCTCTCATCGATGTTTCTAACTCTCCATCCCACTCCTTTCCTCTCTGTAAAAAATCAATAAAAAAATATTTAAAAAGAAAAAAAAAACAGCTCACACACCTCCCCATCACGCCCCTTCCCCTGGCCCGGCTCCCCTGCCTTCATAGTATTTAGTACCTCCGGGCACCTGTCATTTTAGCTGTTGATAACAACCTCCTCCTGCAAGAATATGGACATCGAACAGCCAGGGCATCGTTTATTTCTGTCTGTTGCTCTGTCCACAGCCCTGAGTCAGTGCCTGCAAACAGCAGGCCTCAGCCCACACCTGCTAACTGGATGAAGGAACCCCTGGGTCTGGGTCAGTCCTGCCTCCTCCCTCGGGGGAGGGGATAAGGCAGCCCAGGCCCGTTGGGCACCCAGGTCTGGGGCTGGGCCTCCTCCTGCCTGAAATCAGCCTGTGGCCAGGACAGCTCTGCCCAGGAGAGTTTAGTGAGCAGACTCACTGCCACGCTGTGCCAGGGGCAGTGCCCCAAAACCAGTATGGGAAGAGTCTGAGCCAAAGGCAGGGCGTGATCAGAAGAGGAGGGCAGGGAGGGGGGAAGGACTTGGACCATAAGGAACTGGCTCCCCAAAACACCTCATTCTTGCTCTGTTGAGTCAGAAGCATGCGGCCGGGAGAGGGAGCAGGACCCCAGAGCTCCCTGCAGCAGACACCCACCCTGGGGACCTGCCGTACGTCCAGCTGCCCAGGGAGGAAGCACAGGCTCCAGGCTGGGCGCTGGGGCCCTGGCCGGTGGGCACGGAGAGGAGTGGGCCTCCTTTCATAGGGAGCCTGCTGGGTCTGGTCTGGCCTGGGTCACTTTCTTTTTTTTCTTTTTCTTTTTTTTAAATATATTTTATTGATTTTTTTACAGAGAGGAAGGGAGAGGGATAGAGAGTTAGAAACATCGATGAGAGAGAGAGACATCGATCAGCCGCCTCCTGCACGCCCCCACTGGGGATGTGCCCACAACCAAGGTACATGCCCTTGACCGGAATCGAACCTGGGACCCTTCAGTCCACAGGCCGATGCTCTATCCACTGAGCCAAACCGGTTTTGGCGGGCCTGGGTCACTTTCTTCAGAACCGCCCTTTGCCTCTCTCACAAGACAGCTCTGGGCAGGAAGCAACAGCCTTTGCAAAACTCAGAGCTAAAGATAACTCCGCCCACCCGACCACGGCCCTGCAAGCTGGCCTGGCAGCATCTGAGGTCTCGGAAAGGCATGCTCAGCACGGAGCCCCAGGGGACAGAGGCCTCGGCCACAAGGCCCAGACAGGCTCTGACTGGACTCTCCAAGCAGCTAGCTCTTTTATCCACCCCCCTCCCAAGAAATCTGGTGTGTGAATCAGCTGCCACACCGGGAAGGAGGCACAGAAATGGGTATCTTCCCACAGGCCCCAAGCAGGTGGGCCATCCCACAAGAGGGCGGGGTCAACCCCATTTAGAGGAGGACACTGAAGCTCAGAGAGGGAGATGATCCAGAGTCAAGTTCATCACAGGCAGATGGCTGATGAGATGGATGTCTGTCCCCCTCTTTCCCCTGCAGGGGTGCCTCTCCCTCCGCAGTGAATCCAGGCCACTCCCCTTGGCTATTAACATCACACCTCTGAGAAGATGCCACCCACTCGAGGCTGTGGGACAGGAGGTGGAGCCTGGGCTGCAGGTGCTGGGGGCAGAGAGGAGGAGTGGTTACAATCACGAAATGGATGTGTCCTGAACTAGGCTGCCTGGGTGGCGTCACACCCCCGACCAGGACCCCACGGGGAACCAGTCCCAAACACAGGTCCTCTTTCAAAGTCAACTTTAACAAGAACCTCACTGGTGCTCACCAACCCTGGACCGGGACCCGCGAGGAACCGACGGCTCGGATGCTGCCCACTCGCTGGCGCTGAAAGAATTCCTGACCTCCCTCATCTTCCTTGTGTCCTCGGCACTGAACCCGTGCGGGTGCCGTGAGCTGGGAGCCCACCCTGCCTACATCCCACGGCAGAAATGCGGCCACTTGTTCAGTGGAAAATGGGGGGCCACTTCTGCTGGGCAACAACCTCTCGTCCTGCCGGGGCGAGGAGAGGGAAGGGCCTGGGCACCCTTTTTGCCACCATCAGACCCTGGGGATGGTTTTTAGGAAAGTGAGTCTGTGATCAAACCAGGTTGGGTCCCGGCCCCCCACTTCCTGTGACTCTAAGATGTTACTTTGCTGTTCCAGCCCCTGGCTCCCCCTCGGTACAAGAGCTGTAAGAGTCCCCACCTCGTAGGGTTGTTTTACGGGTTAGATGAGAGGATTCACAAAACGCGCCTCACTGAGAGCCTAGAACACAGCAGGTGCTCGGTAAGCGGTGGCTGAACGAATGAATGAATGAATGAATGAATGAGCGACCACCTCCTTCTCACTGAACAGCTGCCCTGGCCCACAGGAGGGCGCTGTCCCAGGTGGCGCCTAGTGACCCTAGAGCCCTCCCATCCCTGCCCTCCGAGGGGAGCAAGCCTGCAGAACGCAGCCTCTCCTGTAGCATCTGACCTCGTCCCCCGAGGGCAGAGGACCCCCCGATGTGCCAGCCTGACCTGGTCCAGAGGCTAACACTCAGCTGGGCACATTCCCCAAAGCCTCCACCCGCCCCCCCACCCCTTTTAAAGTCAAGATTCCAGGGGAGGGGAGGACCCCATGAGAAAAAGCGGGTTCCTTTAACTGGTGCGAAACATAGCGATGACCAAAGCTCAGTGCATGGGGCCAGGGAGACCGTTCAAGCCCCTGAATCCGTTTCGTCAAGCAGAGGGGGGCCTGGGAGCTGGCTGCTGAGGTGCCCCTTTATGGAAAGCCCGCTGGCTGGACAACCAGCCCGGGAGAGTTGCAAAAACCACATGCGTTTATTTTCTCGCGGGCGTCCCCATAAGTTCAGCTAAATTCAGGGACAAATCCCCTCCAGGGAGCGGGGTTACAGTGACCACACACACACACACACACACACACACACACACACGCCTGTCACTCAACATCAGGAGCATCTGAGGGACCTGCAGAGACAGTGCAGGCCGAGGCGGGCGGGACTCGGTTCTCTTCCCTGCTCTCGGCCGCCCGCACACCTACCAGGTGCCCAGGGCTCAGCGCTGGACACCTACGCTCCCTGCCAAGACTCGGCCAGTGCCAGGCTCATGTAAGGTCTGTCCTGTGGCCGGGGCTTGGGCAGAAGATGGGGCACCGTCTCCTTCCACATTAGGGTGCAAACAGGTCGCAAGTACCGGAGGTCACTTCCCCTAGACAGGGACCATCTGTGTTAACCCTGAGGCCTCCAGGCCCTACGCCCCCATTCTGAGAATCTCTAAGCCAGTGGTTCTCAACCTGTGGGTCGCGAACCCCATTAGGGGTCGAACGGCACTTTCACAGGGGTCGCCTAAGACCATCGGAAAACACAGGTATTTACATTATAATTCATAACAATAGCAAAATTACAGTTATGAAGTATGGTTGGGGGTCACCACCACATGAGGGACTGTATTAAAGGGTCGCGGCATTAGAAAGGTTGAGAACCACTGCTCTAAGCTCACCAGCATTCGAGGGGAGGGCAGAAAAGCCAGTCTTCATCTCTCTGGATCCTCCTGCCACCAACCCCACCTCTCGCCCCGTCCACACACATTGAATGAGCGCTTCCGTATGCAAGGTCTAGGGATTTGCTATTTACGCATCAGTAAGACAGCCTCGGTTTCCGCCCTCCTGGTTCCACAGTCCCGCAGGGAGGCAGATGCTAAACCATGACACCAACTCAACTTCCTTACAAACCAGATACCCACTCTGAGGGGCGGGAGGATGCCAGGCTCCCCTGACATTTACACGGACAGCGAACATTGACTCAGCTCTCCCGGGGCCGGCGCTGGTCCGCTGGACTCCGCGCACGCGGTCATCTGCATCGTGACCACACAGAAACTTGGGGACCGTCCATCCAATTCTGCCAGGAGCCCTGCCTCTGCGTGGCCTGGGCCAAGGCACACGCCGCCCAGCCTCCGAGGGCCCTCCCACCTCCCGGCGGACGTGTGCATTTCATGCCAAACAAGGCCATGTACGCACCCAGGGACTCTGGTGAGGGCTCTGTCTCCCTCTTTTGCTTTTCTTGGCAGGAGGCGGTATTCGGCCTCAAAATTTCCATCCCGTCGTGACTTGGGCAGAGAGTCTTGCTGATCCATCTAGGGCAGTGGCTCTCCCATCTGGTCCCCCGCACCCCGGGCACATTTGGCAATGTCGGGAGACATGTTGGCTGTCACGACTGGAAAGGCAGGGAATGCTGGTGGCCTCCGGGGGGTAGAGGCCAAGGATGCTGTCAAACAGCCGAGGGCGCACAGGATGGCCCCACCGCAGAGAAAGAGCCGGCTCGCGTGTCCACCGTGCGAGGTGCAGAAGCCTCGCTCCCGGGGCATCTGGTCAGGTCCTCTGAGATCCAGCGCAGATACCGGCTCGTTAACGAGGGTAGTGTTACCGTTATTAGTCACCGGGACACAAAGGCCAAAGTCATGACCATGGGTTTCCACGGCAGAGGAATGCAGGCTACGGGCCTCTGAAAAGACTGCCTCACACCACGGTCCCTGACGTCTGTGAACCTCCGACCCACTTCTCTGGGCCTCTCCACCCCCCGGCCCAGCCATGGAATACTGGAGAAAGAGAGGGGGTGGGGAAACTGAGGCCTTGCAAGGCAGGGACCCCGTGTGAAGCCTGTGCTGTCCCCAGTACCCAGTGCCGTTCCTGGCACCAAGAGGAGGGTGTTTAATTCTGCGAGCTCTGAGGCCAGGTCCCTCTCTGTGCCCAAGCTGAGCCTCGCTTATGGCTCAACCCTCCACACTCACTCATCAGTCCCTACCCCTCAGACCTCATAGTTCAGCTTGAGGGGCCAGGGAGACCGTCCAGTCGTGACAGCCAACACCGTCCCCACGGACCCTCCAGAAGGAGCCCCTGCTCTTTCCTGCTAACAAGTGACATCCAAGAGGCAGTAACTCGTAAGAAAGCCCAGCGACTGCTCTCACTGGCCGGGAACAGCACTAACGCTCACTGAGCAGGGAGCAGGGAGCAACAACACACAGCAGCAGTGCTTCTGAGGGGGAGCTGGGGGGGCTACAAGCACTCCTGGGAGGAGCCCTGAACCTGGATGGGGGGCAGGATTATCCAGCAGGTAATAGTCCTAGAAACAGTCCAGCCTGTATGGCTCAGTGGTTGAGCATCAACCTATGAACCAGGAAATCGCAGTTCAATTCCTGATCGGGCACATGCCCAGGTTGCAGGCTCAGTAGGGGACATGCCAGAGGCAGCCAATCAAGGATTCTCTCTCATCGTTGATGTTTTTAGCTCTCTCTCCCTCTCCTTTCCTCTCTGAAATCAATAAAAAAAAAGTACATATTTTTTAAATTGTCCTGGAAACCATGGACACAGCAGGAATAGTTCCTCCCTGCAAGGCCTGGCACAGGCACGGCAGCAGCGAGAACACGTGAGCAGGACAGAGACGAGGAGAAGGTAGACGGGGACTTCCGGCGGAGTCCAGGGCCGCATGCTGCCTTGCTCCTCTCTCCCCAGACCCCTGGCCCAGGCACCCCTTCGCCCGGACAAACAGAGCTGTGGGTGGAAGCCAGGACCTGGGCACTGGGCACAGAGAAAGGCAGTGGCTCCTGGGATTGCCGAAAACCAGCAGGAGTGAGTGCCAAAGTCAGCCTCAACTGACTAATTGCTTTACGTGCCTGGAGCTCTTCTCTGCCCTTGAATCTTATCATTATTTTTTTAATATATTTTATTGATTTTTTACAGAGAGGAAGGGAGAGAGATACAGAGTTAGAAACATAGATGAGAGAGAAACACGACCAGTTGCCTCCTGCATACCCCTCACTGGGGATGTGCCCGCAACCAAGGCACATGCCCCTGACCGGAACCAAACCCGGGACCCTCCAGTCCGCAGGCCGATGCTCTACCCACTGAACCAAACCGGTTTCAGCATCTTTGCCACAACCCTGTGAGAGAAGAGCCATTGTCACTCCCATTTTACAGATTGGGAAATGGACAACTGAGGTTCAGGAAGTGGCTCAAGGTCACAGCGTCAACAGAGGGAGAGCCGGGATGTGAACCCAGGCCCTGAGACTGCAGGGCTAAACCCCAGAGGACTGGGATTTTCAGTCTTCGGCCACCAGTCAGCAGGGCTCCTGTGGTGTCCAGGAAATGTCAGGTGAGCAGAGGGGACCCCAAGGACCCCACTCATGGCGAGCTGGAGGGTCGGGGCCCCCGTGGGGAGGCACCTCAGAAAGAGAACAACGGGGAAAGGCTCCCTGCCCCCACGGACTAGTAGAGTACTCACTGGGCCCCTCAGACCCCAGGCAGAGTTCTGGGTGCCCGGACCTTGGCAAACAGGAAGTACCACTCAGGAAGTAACCCCCAACAGAGCCTCGCCCAGCAGCCCCTGTGTCGGGGGCCAGCCCTGGGCTCCAACAGCAGCCAAATGTACGCATGGTCAGTCTCACTGGGCATTCTGGTCTGGCAGGAACATGACCCTGTGACCCGGGGTTCACCCGGGCCCTCCAGCCACCAGCCTCGCCCAGGCACCTGGGCAGGGACAGCCGACCTGAGCGGGCATGGCTGCGTGCCAGCCATGGATGGAGCCAGAGCCCTCCTCCTGCTGTCTCTGAGGATACCATGTTGTCGGGCCAAAACCGGAAGGGCCCCCTTTCCTGCTAGCAGCATCACAGCCCCTCCCAGCCTGGCCCTTTAAAAAGGTGCCCCTGATCTGAGCAGGAACAAATGGCTAGAGTTTCAGCTGTGATTCACAGCACTGACCCCGCCGCTGGATCTTCCCACAACCGGTCGCTCTCCAAAGGAGGGATCTTAGCGAGGCCGAAACCCAACCTGTCAGCCAGAGCAAGCGTTCCTTCTTAATCCCAGCAGGTGGGTGGGTCGGAGCCTGAGCAAACACGTGACTTCACCTCTCTAAGCCTCAGCTTACTCACCTGCAGACTGGGCGTAATGACACTCCTAAAACCCAGTTAAGTAATACGCTCCTTCATTGATTCAGCCCGTATTGATTAAGCGCCTCCATGAGCCAAATTGCATTCCAGGTGTTTGGGATATGGCAGTGAACAATGGGGAAAGGCTCCCTGCCCCAGCGGTTTACAGAGCCTTACCCTGTGCCCGTCACAGAGCGGGTATGTCACCAATGCCCGCCTCACCCCAGCCTGGGTCACTGTCCCACGTCCTGCTCTCATATGACTTCCTCCTTTGGCAAAAGAGTCCTACGGAGGGTCTACAGTGGATAGAATGTCAGCCTGTGGACCAAAGGGTCGCAGTTTCAAGTCCGGTCAAGGGCATGTACCTTGGTTGCAGGCTCCCTGGTTGGGCCTCGTGCAGAAAGCAACCAATCAATGTGTTTCCCTCACATCAATATTTCTCTCTGTCTCTCTCTCTCTCTCTCTTCCATCCTCCCTAAAAATCAATGGAAAAATATCCTCAGGTGAGGATTAACAACAACAATGTCTAGCATCTACCCTGGCATCTAACAACCTAACCTGGCATCTAACAGGTCTTCAATGAATGCTGGTTGGATTTATTTGAGTAAGGAGACTGAGGCTCAGAGAAGTAAAGTGACTTGCCCAAGGTCACACAGATAGAGAGGGCTGGCCCAGCTGTGGACCAGGTCTGTGCAACCTCAGCCTCTCTCTGACCCTCCCTCATCTGAGCGCCTGCCGTCCGGCAGCTGACTACCAGGGCTCTCCCAGGACAGGCTTCTGGGCAAAAGGCACCACCCCTCCAGGGCCTGAGAAAGGAGAGGTGCGCTCCACAGGAGACCTTTTAAGGAAAAGTAAATACAGAGAAACAGAACGTGTGTTGGTGGAGGAAAGACCAGCCTGGGTATCACGTGTCTCAAAATGCTGGGTTCACAGCAGCCCAGTGTCTAATAGTCCCAGGGCCCTCCCCCAGGCCACAGGAGGTGCAAGGTCCAGTCAGCCTCAGGCTGGGGGTCAGCCTGGCTCTGCCAACAAGGCTACCAGCATTGGGCAAGTCACTTCCACCGCCAGATGCTGATGTCCCTGCTTTTGACAACAGACTGGAAAGGGCAAGACTAAGCAAAAGCCCACATCTCCCTCTCTCTCCGCCAAACTTAGCCCACATCTCATTTACATATACACACACATCTCATTTACATACACACACATCTCATTGACACACACACACACATCTCATTTACATACACACAAACATCTCATTGACATACACACACACAATCTCATTTACACACACACACATCTCATTCACACACACACACACACACACACACACACGTGTGGAGTTGGCTCCCCTTCATCCCATCTCCAGCTGCCAGCAGAGTCACCGCTTCTACCCTGGCTGCCAGCATCACCGGGAAGCAGCTTTCGCTCACCTTGCAGACCTTCTGGTCCAGCCCTTGAAGACTGTCGTCTGTGGGCCTGGAAGGAAGTCACCGTACTGAGCACCTGCTATATCCGGGGAGCGCTGTGAGTGCGTGTCACTTCACCCCACACTGAAGTACGGGTTTAACTCCTCTTTCCAAGGGAGCCGCCCAGGCCGAGCCCAACAAAGGCGCCTGCCCAAGATCACACAGCGAGTGCGACGCAGGATTCAAACCCAGACCCTGAAGTGCCCAAACCTGTGTTCTCTCTCCTTCCCGCTCCTGTGTCAGCTCGCAGAGGACAGAAACCATGACTGGTGTCTTCGTGATGCCTCATGCGTCGTCTGCAAGTGCAGGCTTGCTTGGGTGGCCAGCTGGTTACTCCCAAACCCCAGCCAGGCCCCGGGAGAGCCTCACACATCACAAGCAGGGCCTGCTCCCCCTCTTCCTGCCTCACTGCTCTCCAATGTCCTGAGCCCGGTCCTGCCTGCCAGGACCCCAAACTAGCCTGCACCCCCTTTGCAAGAGGAATTTGAAACCAAGGCTCAGAGGAGCCAGAAAGCAAACCTCAGCACCTGTGACACACGGAGCACCCTGTGCGGCCCTCACAGCAGCGAGGAGGCTGCTGGGAGTCCCAGGGGGAGAGCATGGACTTTGCAGTGAGACCCTCCCGGTTTCACCCCCAGGTGCCCCTCGTTAGCTGTGCAGACCTGAGCAGGCCCCTGCCCTCTCTGCGCCTCAGCCTCTTCCTCCGCTAAAAACAGACAGCAGCCCCTGACCACGGGACAGTGAAGGTGATTAAATGCCACCCATCACCCGGCCTGAAGCAGGCACCCTTTCTTCCCTTGAGGGCACCTGCTTCCCCTGGGCATCAGCTGGGCAGGGGGCTCAGAACCTGCAACCCTTCCCCCTGCCCCCACTCCCAGGCAGCCAGCCCGAACAGGTGTGCATCCAGAGCTAGGCTTGTGGAGTTAATATTTACCCGCTTGTGACCCAAATCTTCCGGGGCATCAGGCATGCCTGAACCACTCAGCCCTGAGACTTCCAACCAAGCAGGGACATGAGGTGGGAGCGGGTGCTGAATCCGGGACAAGTGTCAGAAACCCTGGTCCCCGAGGGCACCAAGGCTGGAAGAGGTCCCCAAGTCCCTACAGACTGTCACCCTCTACCCCAAGGCACTTGCTCTGAAGACCTAAGCCCCACCCATCTGATGACCCATTTCCATAGGATCCGGGAAACCAGTGAGAACTTGGGAGGTGAAGGCTGAGGCCTCACAGACATAGCGCTGAGCCCCAACGTCTGCAGGCGGTCACGCCACGCTCATCAAATGGAGATTTCACTCGGGCTGTTTAGACCCAAGTTCCCTGATTTCAATAATAAGCCCACCTGACTCAGTGCCCCTCCCGTTTCACAGATGAGAAGCCTCAGCTTAGAGCCGGAGACAGCCTGCCACGGTCTCTCAATAGTCAGAGGTAAAGGGGATTCAAACCAGGCCTCCTGGCTCCCAGGTGAATGAGTCAACAGCCTGCCTCTGTTTATCGGATGTTTACCGGGTGCCAGGCAGGGCTCTACATGCTTACACATGATGCCTGTCTTCTTCAGTCCAAGAACCAGACGAGGAAGAGGCTGTTAGCCAACAAGCTGAGAACCCGAACTGAAACACAGGGAGGTTGAGACACTTGGCCCAGGACACACAGCGCACAAGAGGCAGAGTGAGAATCAAAACCAGGCAGCCTGACTCCAGAAGCCACCACTGCGTATACCCCACCCTCCAAATGACTCTGCCCCTTCCTTTTCCCCAACACACACACACACACCCAGGGCAGGAGAGACCTCCGGTTAGGAAGGTTTCGTGAAAACAATGGCTCGTACCCGCACAAGGAAAGAGCTGAAGGCTGTGCAAGGTGAGAGCTGAGTAGGCCCCCTCATTTGCCCTCCCTGTTCTCCCTGCTGAGCAGAGGGAGTCTGGGTAATGGTGTCATTCCCTGCCTGCAACTGTCCAGGGCCCACAGAGCCAAAAGCTCTTCAGTGTAGCCCACAAGGCCATTCTTTCTTTCTTTTTTTTTTTTAATACATTTTATTGATTTTTTACAGAGAGGAAGGGAGAGGAATAGAGAGTCAGAAACATCAATAAGAGAGAAACATGGATTAGCTAAGGCCATTCTTTTGGATGGATCATCCCCAGCTCCCCATTCCCCAAAGAGGAATGTCTGCTGAGCACATGCTATGGATCAGGCCTCATGGGGAGACAAAAATCCTATATAACAGTGGGACTCAACCTTCCTAAGGCCATGACCCTTGCATACAGTTCCTCATGTGGTGGTGACCCCCAACCATGAAATTTTGCTACTGTCATGCATCGTGATGTAAATATCTGCATTTTCCAATGGTCTTAGGCGACCCCTGTGAAAGGGTTGTTCAACTCCCAAAGGGGTCGAGACCCACAGGTTGAGAACCGCTGGTATATAATAAAAGCCTAATATGTAAATCAACTGAACAGAGGAACAACCAGTGGAATGACCAGTCGCTATGATGTGCAGGGACCATCAGGGGCAGACACTCAATGCAGGAGCTGCCCCCAGCCCGAAGGACCCAGGCCAGCCAAGGGTGCCCGCCGGGTGCCTTCCCCCCACTCCATCCCTCCACCAGTCACCTCCAGCAGAGGAAGGCAACCAACCTCAGGGGGAGGGGAGGCAATAGGGAGGTGGAGTGGCCGGCCAGCAGGTGGCATCAGGCTGGCCAAGGCAGGTGCCAGAGGGGGCCCTCCCGACTGCCCATCAGTTGCCCCAAAGACCGGCCCTCATCCCAGCCAGGCCTAGGGACCCTACCCATGCACAAATTCTATGCACCGGGCCTCTAGTATAATATAAAAACAGAGCCTGAGCTCTGGGAGCAGAAGAGGGCCCCCACCTGCCCCAGTCACATGACCTGCCTTCGTTGGCCTGGAAACCTATCCCACTTTGTCTGCTTGGGACACTCACTTCTACATTTTGAACCTTAACACAAGATGACTGCAGGGAAGTCTTCTACGATGCCCACAGCTAGCCACTCGCCCCTCAGAGCCCCTAACACTCTGGACTGGAATCATTTGCTTTGTCCTCTCACTCCCCCACTAGACTGTGAGCCCCTTGAGGACAGGGACAATGCCTGTCATTCTGTCTCTCCAGTACCTGATACAGTCCTTGGGACATGTAGCGATTAAAGAAATAATGGGTGGCTGGGTTGGTGGGTGGATAGATGGACAGGTGGATGGATGGATGGATGGATGGATAGGATGAGGGGAGGTGTGGATGGATGGCTATGTAGGTGGATAGATGAATAGGTGGATGGATGGATGGATGGGTAGATGGGTGAGTGGGTAGATAGATGAGTGGGTGGGTGGGTAGATGGATGAGTGGATAGGAGGATGAGGTGGTCGGTGGGTGGATGAGTGGCTGGGTGGATAGATGGACAGGTAGATGGGTCGATGGATGGATAAGTATGTGGGTGGATGGATGGATGGATGGATGGATGGATGGGTAAGTATGTGGATGGATGGATGGATGGATGGATGGATGGATGGATGGATGGATGGGTGGATGGATGGGTAGATGGATGGGTGGATGGATGGATGGGTATGTGGATGGATGGATGGGTGGATGGGTAGATGGGTGGGTATAGGTATGTGGCTGGATGGATGGATAGATGGATGAGTGGGTGGGTGGGTGGATGGATGGATGGGTGAGTGGATGGATGGGTGGATGGATGTATGGATGGATGGATGAGTGGGTGGGTGGGTGGATGGGTGGATGGGTGAGTGGATGGATGGATGGATGGATGGATGGATGGATGAGTGGGTGGGTGGGTGGATAGGTGGATAGGAGGGTGAGAGGGGGGTGGGTGGGTGAGCACATAAATTACTAAACGAATGATAGATCCCATAAGTGATACCAGAGGCCAGTTGGCTCCAGGTACTCCTCAGTCTGGAATTTACTGGAGCTCCCAGGAAATCCCAGCTTTGCCCAGGTATTCGGTCTGACCCAGCTCTTTTCTAGATACGTTTCCCCAACTTGGCTGAATATCCCCATGTGATCACTGGCTGTCTCCTTTGCAGGCTGTCGTGGAGGTGACATACTAGCCAGGACTGCGTCTGGCCTAACAATTATGTCCTCACTGCCTTCCCCTGGGCTGGGGCCACTGCAGGCCTCAGTGAATACTTGGTGAATAAACAACAAATGAACAAAAGACCTCGGGCGCTTTTTAAACGTGGAGATTTCTAGGTCCCGGTTGAGATCTGCTGGCTCAGACTCTCTGAGGGTGAAACTCAAGAATGCGTATTTTGTTCAGAAGCTTTCTGGCAAGGCCAGTCATTGGCCAGGATTGGGAACTAGCTGGTAGGGGAGAGGAGTCCCCAGCTACCGAAGGCTGTGCCCACAGATTAAGGCATTTCAGAGCAGGGCCGCATGGAGCGGCCACCAACTCTGGCAGGTCACCACTCCACTCATTCTTTTAGGTTAAAAGAGTAACAGCATTCTTTGGAGTGTGGTCCTTGAGCTATTTCCTTCAGAACCACCTGAGTGAGAGGAAACCTATTAAAGGAAGGGAGGGAGGAAGGGAGGGGGAGAAAGAGAGAGAGAGAGAGAGAGAGAGAGAGAGAGAGAGAAAGAAGATACTTTTTATTGATTTCAGAGAGGAAAAGAGAGGGAGAGAAACATCATTGATGAGAAAGAATCATTGATCGGCTGCATCCTGCACTCACACCCCCTACTGAGGATCCAGCCTGCAACCTGAGCCCTGACTGGGAATTGAACCGTAACCTCCTGATTCATAGGTCGAGGCTCAACCACTGAGTCACGCCAGCTGGGCAGAGGAAGTCATTTTTATTAAATGTAGATTCTAAGGTCCCACCCCAACCTACAAACTTAGAATCTCTTCGGGAGAGGCCTCAAGAATCTGCACCCTAAACAGGCTGTCTGGGCCATCCTGGCACCTAGGGGGATGGGAGTGACCGGCTCATGGGTCCCCTGGGGTGTTAAGACCACCTGATGTGTCCGGCACCTTCATGCACACCTCACCTTCTGAGAGAGAAAAGTTGCTGTTGGGCAGCTTGGATGAACCCAAGAAACCAGCCAACTAGGTGAGAGGCCACAAGGCAGCACATGCGCCCCGTCCTCAGCACCTGAGCCTTGAAGCAGCCAGCGAGGCATGAAGTTCAGCCTCTCATCTTACAGATGAGGAAACCGAGGCCCAGGGAGGGCTGAGTCCTGGCCAAGGTCATAAAAGAGTGAGTGTCAGAGCCAAGCTCGAAGCCAGGGGACCATGCCCCAGGCTCAGCCCTGGTCCCACACTGCCCTGGCCTGTGTGGGAGGCTCTCCCCGACCCCCCATTCTCCGCACCTGCTCCCAGGTGAGTCGGGGTCCCTGGGAAGAGCCGCCAGCAGGGCAGCAGCCGTCAGTCCTGGACGTCTCGGCCAGGCTTGCTGCCCCAGAAGTCAGAGTGGCTCTGATCGTGGAGATTAACAATATCGGGCATATTCAAGGCACTGGCAAGTCCTGCCATTTCAGAATCTGCTTAAATCGTGATACAGATGAAAAGAGCTGGAGACCAGGAGGTGGGGACGGCGGGACATGAGTCTGTACTGGAGACTAACGTGCTTAGAGATGATCCCTTTCATTTATTTTCATTTTTTTAAAGATACTTGGCTGTTGTTGTTTTTTAATTTATGTTTTTTTATTGATTTCAGAGAGGAAGGGAGAGGGAGAGAGAAACATCAATTGGCTGCCTCCTACACACCTTACACAGGATCAAACCCAAAACCCAGGCATGATTCCTAACCGAGAACTGAACCATGACCTCCTGGTTCATAGGTTGACATTCAACCACTGAGCCACGCCAGCCGGGCCCTTCCATTTATTGTTATCGTTGTTTTTCTTTTATTTTCTTTTTTAATATACTTTATTGAATTTTTACAGAGAGGAAGGGAGAGAGATAGTTAGAAACATCCATCAGCTGCCTCCTGCACACCCCCCACTGGGGATGTGCCCACAACCAAGGCACATGCCCTTGACCAGAATTGAACCCGGGACCCCTCAGTCCGCAGGCCGATGCTCTATCCACCGAGCCAAACGAGGACACGCAGCAGCAAGGCCTGGGCAGGAAGTCATGCCCACGAAAGTGGCCAAGAGGTGAAGCTGAGGACCCAGCTCCCCAGGTCTTCTGCGCCTGGTTCTGCTGCCATTGGCTGTGGGACCTGGGCAAGCCACCACCCCCTCCGGACAAAGCTGTCCCCGGGCATAAAGTTAGGACTTTGGCCTCAGTGATCCCGGAAGGCCCTTCCAGCTCTAAATGAGTCTCTGACTTCATGGCCTGTCCTCAGCTTCTATTTCTCTCCCCACCAGCCACCACCTCACCCTGTGCCACGTCCCCTTTCCTGTAAGCCGCTGGGGCCCGAACCGCTTGGCCAGGCTGCAGGCTGGTCTGAGCGCGGCCCAGTGGTGGACGAAGCACTGCCTCTGCTCTCCCTGTCACTGTCCCTTGGCCTTCCTCACCGAACCCAGGTGCCTGCTTGCCAATGTAGTGCCCGAGGCCCTGAGGGGGAGGGGAAAGAGGAAGAGCAGGGGCCAGGGGGCTGGAATTCTCGTCCTGTGTCTGCCCCAAGTGGCTGTGAGACCATCAGCAAAGGGCTTTAGGCTCCTCGGAGCGCCAAGGCTCATGATAAAACATAAGGGATTTGACTAAACACGTTGTCCCAAAGCGGGGTGCGCTGACTGCGGGAGCCCCACAAGATCCTATCAGGTAGTTGTCCAAGGAAGGGCTCCGCTGAACCAAGGGTTTCAAGGGAAGCCTCCAGCCTCAGATGGGCCAGGGTTCCAGTTTTGCCATTTACTCGCTGTGTGACTTGGGGCGAATTATCACCCTCTCTGTTCCTCAGCTGCCACATCTGGCCAAGGAAGATACTAACCACACACAGCTCCCAGATTGCCACAAAGAACGGAAAGAGGATAATAATACATGGTGCCTGGCACACGCTAAGCCCTCAGTAAACACGGGTTATTTTTCCAATCCTTGGGGATCACATTTCATCTCTTCCGTACGTCACGGATGAGATAACCAAGACCGCGGAGAGGCAAGTCAGCGGCCCAAAGTGAAGGGGCTCTTAAAGGGGCAGGTCTCATGGAACTGCTTCCCATCTCCCCTGGCCCCCAACCATGAGGCCTCTCTGCCTGGCATCTGTAAACTACAGCTGCCGTCCCCAGCGCAGACCACACCACCCCTGGCCTCACATGACCCATGTCCCCGACCCAATCCAGCCCCGCCCCCGGAAGTGTTCCAATCCAGCCAAATGCTTCCACCACCCTTGGGAGAGGGCTGGCCCTCTGGAGAGGACCAACGCCCACTTTCCAGCAGCAGCCCAGCTCCTCCGCCCAAGGCACTGCCCAGTCTCTGAGAATGCACAAGGGCAGCCGTTAAAACCACAGGAGGACCTGCAGAGGGTGGGACCGTGACGCTCACTGAGCCACCACTGAGCCTCTCCCTGGGGTGACTCTCCACCTGCTTCCACCCTTGAGACTTGGGTTGTCTCATTCAAGGAATCAGGCCCAGCCTGGATGCCCTGTTAATGCTGTGTGTCCTCGGGCAAGTTGCTGAACCTCTCAGGAATCTTTTCAGAAAAGAGAAGTGAGCAGATGTTAGGACGCGCTAGGGAAGCGGCAGGGTTTGCAGGATGACCTGAAGGTCTCCCTGTCTCCTGACCCTTCCACCCCTGTCTCGCCCGAGGACAAAAGGTTCTGGTCTTGTCCCTGTGTATCTGGAAACACTTGACAGGCTTCCGATGGCCCTTGAGATATAGTGAGAGCTCCGAGGGAGATGTTCAGAGCCTTTTAACTGCACTCCCCCCCCCACGGCTCTGCCCCCAGCCTTTGCCCCCGTGTCCAGGGCTGCCCTCTCCCTGAACTGCCTGCCTCTGGGCTGCCTCGCTCAGACACTCCCCTAGAAAGCTTCTCGTTTCTCAGCCTGGGTCAGGCACGCTCCAGCTTTGCACCGGGTACCGTCTGCCTCCCCCAGCAGAAAGAGGGTACACGCATTTCCCAGCTGGTACCGGCTCCCCGAGAAACCTGTGCCAGGTACCTACGTGATGGGAAGAGAGGAATGCAAAGACAGACAGACAACAAGTCCGCCACTCCCTGAGCACTGGTCTCTCTTCCTCTGCCAGCAGGGGTGCTGTGGGCGCAGTCGCCGGACCACCTGGGTGGGGCCCTCCCCCTCCCCCTCCCCCTCCCCCTCTGGCAGCTGGGTGGCCTCTGCCCGCTCTGGAAGGTGAGGACAGCAGCAGTACCTGCACTTTTCTGAGGACGCAATGAGCTAGTCCTCCCGGAGTGCTCAGGCCAGTGTCTGGCACATGAAGGTGACTTCCCTGCACGTCACATCTGAGAAGCGGGAAGTGGAGGTGACACAGGGCCCAGAGCCGCGCCACCTGGCCCAGCTGAGGTGGCACCTGCTGCAGGGACCGAGTTCTCCCGACACCGAGCTCCCAACAGGCTCAGGTGCTCGTTGCACCCGCCAGCATGGCCCCACACCCAGCAGCCCAGAGCCCTCCTGCGCCGTCTCGGACACACCACTGACCTCTCTGACCCCACGCCCTCCTGTCTAAAGAGGAGGGCTCAGGAGGCCTGCTTCCACCATTTTGGGGTCCCAGCAACCTCCGTTCATTCTCACAGTGACTGAACAACCTCTTCCGGGCGGGCAGTCTTGTTGGGGCCGTACCCTCCCCTCCTTGGTCAAGTGTCACTGAGAACTGTGAGGCTACCAAATGGCACTGTCTCCCCCTCCACCCAGGCATACTCCAAACCTGCCCCCTCCGCCCCTTTCCAAAGAGGCCCTCCCACTCCCATAACCGGGCATCCTCACTGGTACCTCCGCCTCCTCGTTCACCTACAGACCCAGCTCCTGTAGCTGCTCCCTGGGTCTTGACCATCAGCACAAACCCTCCTCCTGGGTCCCCCAGCCCCCTCCCCACTTCACCTCCAACGAGGCACCTTTTTTCAACCCCTCTTCACTACCCAGCATCTCAGAAGCTGTCCCCACGCGCTGTCTCTCCCTTCTCGCCTCCCATCCCCTCATCCTCTCCCACTTCGGAGTCCCATCACTCCCCCAAAACGGCTCGTACAGGAAGGCCCAACCTGCCTCCATGCTGCCTGAACCAGGGGCCCTTTCCCGCTCATCTTCCTTGAACTCTCGCCGGCCCGCAGCCCTACTAACCACTAGCTCTTTCTGAAGCAGAACCAAGCGTGGGCTTTCCAGGGGCTCCACTCTGCTTCCTCCTCCCAACGCCACCCCCAGGCCTCCTCCTCCTTCACTTGACCCCACCAGCTCCATCTTCGTGCTAACAACGCCCAGGTTAGAATCCCAGCCCAGAGGCCCCCAGTCATCCCCATCACACCAGTCCTGTGTGCATCACAGGACTCAGCACATGACACTGTGAACAAAAAGGGACGACACAGCAGAGCCGTCAAGCTCAGGGGACACGGGGCCGGCCGAGCAAGCGCAGTGAGTGAAAGTAAGCACCCAGGATGGGCTGATCACAAACTCCTCTCTGGACAGGTCAGAGCGGGAAGTCAGACCCAGGCCTACAGCTTCCTCAGCCAAGGTTAACCTTGACCCAAAGTGAATGTGGCCCAACGTTCTCACGCATCTAGGGTAACACACGTTTCAGATGTCAGAGTCCTTCTCCTCCCCGGACCCCTGGAGGTCCACTTGGGCACCGGAGCACAGGACCACCGCGCTCCTCCTGTTAGCTCGCTGCTGCGCACTGTCCGGGACCTGCCGATGTAAACGCACACTGTCCCGCACCCGCCAAGGGGAAAGTGTGTGTTTCTCCATTTTGCTTGTTATCCGATCCCAGAGACTCCCCCCACCCCCTCGCTTCTTCCTACCTCCCTCACCCCCACCCATGACCTTCCCACGCTCTCTTTGATTTCTAACGCACAGAAAGAACTACCAAACTGCCACTCTCCTGAGCATTGTCTCAACCTGTGGAGATCCTGCTCCTCCAAATTTTGGCTCAAATAAACTCTCACGCAACTTTTCCATAGCTCGGACCTCCTTTCATCTGTGACATGCAGTTACTTTGCAATCCGAGCGATTTCTTCGGTTGTTGTCTCCTCTGCCATCACGTCAGAGCCACAGGGCAAGGCTACTGAAGGTTGACCAGCTGGCCGACATCACACCAGCAGCAATGCTGCTCGCCCAGGGGCCAGGCACTGTCCAGAGCAGCCTGCTTGTACTTGCTCCTCAAATCCACACAACACAGGACATGGCAACTAGTATGATCCCGTTTTACAGCTGAGGAAACCGAGACACAGAGGAGCCAAGGCCCAGCAAGGAGCAGGGCACCCATCGACCCGCCAAGCCCAACCCAGCCTGAGCCCTTTGCAAACCCCAAACAGACACTTGCCAATTGAGCAAATCAATCACCAAGAACCAATGAATGGGATGAGCCATGATGTTGAGAGAGGTGGCCTTTGCGTGGTGGAACGCAGGGCAGTTTAAATTCCCTTCTGTCTGTATTTCCCAAGTTTTCTTCAACGGCCGCGTAACGCATACATAACTTCAAGTACAATAACACTTCTTTTTCCAAAGAAACTCCAAGGTCCTGGGCAAAGTCTTGGTCCGGGAATATTTTTCCTTCAGTTTTCAGAGACTGCTGTTCCTCTACTTCATGTAAACCATCGTTTTTCTAGTGAGATTGAATAATAAGCCCGCGTGTTTAGAGCTCTCTCCAAGGCTGCCCAGTTCAGACAATGAGGAGAGGGAGTGAGGAGGGCGGTCAGCCTCCAGCCCTGTTGGCAGGGACGCATACCAAGCAGGCAGCCTGGAAGCGGCTTTCTATAGAGGCCAAGAGGCCGGCTCTCAAAGAGGAGGAGGGGCCGGGCCCAGAATGCCACCTGCCCGGGGCCCTATGCACCCCCGATGTGGGCAGGGGCCACCTCAAAATGCCTGCCCTGCCCTGGTCCAGGAGGGTCCCTGCAAAGAAGGTGGGGGAGGGGGAGGGGGTGGAGAAGCTTGGCCCAAGACCACCAGGGGAGGGGGAAGTTGAACCCCGGAAGCCCTTGGCAGGAGGACACAACCTGTGCTGCTGTCCACGTGGCCACCTGTCCTCCCATTTCCCGCCGGGGCACACCGCAGGCCCAGCCAGGCCAGGTCCTGGGAAGGGTGGCACTGGCCTAGGACGCAGGGCCGGGAGCTGGGCTCTGGGGCAAACAGAACGGGCTGGGCCCGTGCCACCTCCACCCCTCCCAGGTGCGTGACCTTGGGGACGAGCAAGATGACTGACCTGGGTGTCCGCCTCCTCGGGGGCAAAACGCAGATGACAAGCCCACGTCTCTGGTGGCTGATGGCTGAGCCGCTCCCTCGAGCCCCGTGCCTGCCAGCGGGCCTGCCACTCCCTAAATAAGACCTATTCGTTCAGCCACCTCCATAAATACCCGCCATTATTATTAGCGCTTTCTGATGGCAGGCCTGGGGTTCTATTCTAGGCCTCGACCCTAAACCACAGGGCGATGAACCCAGCTAAGAGGGTGAAACGCACACACACCTCTGTTTCAGGCCAAGAATGGCAGAGCGGGCTGAGACTGGAGACCGGGAGGGTCTCTCTCGCCCCCACTCCTCCAAGGGAAGCGGAAAACAGAGTAAGGAGTGGAATCGGATTCAGGGAAGATCTCGCTACCTCGTTTGAATCCTGCCACTGAGGAACACCGTGACCTTGGGGAAGTCATTCCCGCTCTAAGACTCTGTTTCCTCATCTCTAAGATGGGACAACTGCACTCACCTGCAGACTCGATATGGGAATTAAAGGAACAGAAGCATCCAAAGTGTCTGGCATGTACAGACATAAAGTGAACATGAGTTGTCTTTAAAGAAATAAGCTCTCAAACTTCATTATTATTAAGTGAAGGGCAGAAGTAACCAAAACCACTCAGTAACCTCAATTCCAGTTACTTTTATCTTTGGCATTTCTGATATTATTGGGAGTTTGGGAGGAGGAAGGAGACAGCAGACCCACCTTCCCAATTCTCTCTCTCTCTCTCTTTTTTAATATATTTCATTGATTTTTTTACAGAGAGGAAGGGAGAGAGATAGAAAGTCAGAAACATCGATGAGAGAGAGACATCGATCAGCCGCCTCCTGCATGTCCCACAGTGGAGATGTGCCCTCAAGCAAGGTACATGCCCCCAACCGGAATCGAACATGGGACCTTTCAGTCCGCAAGCCGACGCTCTATCCACTGAGTCAAACAGGTCTCGGCCCAATTCTCTTTTGATTGGTCTGATATGAAAATGGGAACATTTTTTGAGAATCCACCAGCCACAGATGCCGGGGCTGGAACATTCAGCAGCTTGGGGAATGGCAAGACGTGCAGGGGAGGGGCTGATCCACATGACACGATGCCCCTCGCAGGCAAGGATTCCTCGGTTGGTACCCAGATGATGCTGTGCCCTCTGACTTGAGGGAGGTTCAGCACTGGTTCAGACACCTGAGCCGGATTGAACTCCCAACAGCTCTTGCCTCTGAGCCTTCACACATGCTGTTCCTTTGATCCAGACCCTTTCCCTCTCCCCACCGCATTCTTCTGCTCTCACCCCTCCACCGAATGGAACTGCACACATGTCCATCTCCCAGCCAGACTCACACACGGGACAAGAGCTAACTAACGCTCTTGTAAAGAGATGTCTGCTCAACAGTCGGGCTCCACTGTCTTGGGCTGTCCCTGAATCCATAGGGACAGGCCCTGCCCGCTGTAGCCTGAGTCTCCCCCAGACAGACAGCTCCCGCCTCCTGGGTCCTGGACAGCACACCTCCGCCAGCCCTGAGCTGGTTGAGCTGGTCCCAGTGTCCCCAGACACCGCCACCGCTTTGGCTCCCCGCGTCTCCTGAGTGCGGTTATTCAATCAACGGCAAAGCAGGCTCTCAATTAACAGAATCCTGTCCTCAACCCATTTCCCCTCTCCTTGGCGCATGGCAATGCAATAACTCAGTTCCCACAGGGAGAGGTCATTCGAGGGCCATTTACAACCCCAACCCCCACAGCAGCTGCCCCTCTGGCTCTGCACTCTGGGGACCCTAAACCAGCCCTAGGGTGGTCAGCACCAGAATGCAAGCTCCGGGGAGGGGCTGGGCCTGAGCTGCTCACTGCCGGATGCCCACGGTGAGCTGACAAATGTCTAACAACTAACGAGGGGGTGAGGGCTGATTTAAAGCGTTTGCCAATTTCTGGGGTGTAAATATCCTCACTGCGGCCCTTTTCAGGCTACCAAGGTGACACCACCAGACACACAGTTGGGAAGAAATGTGCAGTAGCCACCAGCATGTACCCTGAGTGGCCAGATTTTGATCTCTGAATCTACAATAATAGGGCCATTCAGTGTATATCCTATATAATAAAAGGATAATATGCAAATTGTCCCCTCCACCAGGAGTTTGACCAGCAGGCAGACCGGCCAACCACCCATGTCCCCTCCCACTGGCCAGGCTGGCCGGACCCCACCCATGCACAAATTCATGATGCACCAGGCCTCTAAGATACACACACACACACACACACACACACACACACACACACAGTGGCCAGATTATGTGTTCAGCGATCATAATAATCTGGCCACTCAGTGTATATTACAAGTCAGGTGTCATGTAACAATGGAGCTACATTCGGAGAAATGCATTGGTAAGCTATTTCATCCTTGTGTGAACACCAGAATGACTTACAGAAACCTGGATGGTATAACCAACTACACAGCTAGGCTATATGGCATAGCCTATGGTTCCTAGGCTTTAAGCCTGCACAGCAGGCTCCTGTCCTGAATACTATAGGCAACAATGAAAGGTACAGTAAAAATACATTGTGCAACGTAAAACAGTACACCTGTGCAGGGCACTGGCCATGACTGGAGCCTGCAGGACTGGAAGATGGCTGGGGAGTCAGTGTGTGAGTGGGAAGGCCTAGGGCATTACTGGACACACTGCAGACTTCATCTCACTGTCCCCCAAGTCCTCCCGGCTTCCTTCCGACCGGGTCAGAGAGAGAACACAGCCGTCAGCACTGCCCCATGCACAGGGCTGTAGGCGGAGTGGACTGGAAATATCGAGGAGAAACTGGCTGGGTGGGACGCCGATCACCATACAGTGGCCGTCAGGAGGGAGTGCACGGTGGCCTGAGGGTCAGCAGGAAGGAGAAACTAGGACGGAAGGGTAAGGAGCACAGGACTGCCAGGGCCACATGGTGTGGCTCTTGCCTGCAGGAGCAGAGGTCAGATCCAGGAACTTGGTGGTGGTTCAGGAAAAAGAGGGAGTTAACACAGAGAGAGTGTAGGACCCAGAACTCGGTTTAGACTTGGAAATTTCTTTTGGGCTCCTCGGGCCCTGTCTGGCATCAAAGGCTCTCGCTGGTACTGAACTGATGGAAGAAGTAAAGCTGTCTATGCTTTACACCTTTCAACCTGACCCTGTTTCCAGCGTCCAGGACAGGCTGGCCCCAGGGAAGGGAAGACTTTTACTGAGTGGCAGTGGCGCTTCACACTGGTTAAGGTGGTCCCGTGGCCTGAGTCCGTGTTCAGGACCTTAGGTCTTAGCAGCACACCTACAGCCGGGTGTTCTGAGGCCCATCAGCCGGGCCTGGGGGCCGCAGCGCCCTCTGAACAGGCAGCGCTGGGGGGCAGTGGCTGTGGGGTGCAATCTGTGCTCAGAATGGAGGTGCTGTGAGCGAGAGGGAGTCTACTGCCACGCTCCAGACACTGCTCCCATTAGAATAAAAAAAAAAAAACCCCAAACCACACAGCCTTCATTTCTATTGTATCCATGGGACCACCGTTATATGTGCCAAGATATTATGTATATACACTAAGTGGCCAGATTATAATCTCTGAATGCATAATAATCTGGCCACTCAGTGTGTGTGTGTGTGTGTGTGTGTGTGTGTGTGTGTATTAAAGGCCCAGTGCATGAATTCGTGTATGGATGAGATCCGGGGTGGGGAGCGGGGACTTGGGCAGTTGGTCGGCCTGCCTGCTCGTGGAACTCCTGGTTGAGGGGACAATTTGCATATTAGCCTTTTATTATGTAGGACATACACTGAGTGGCCAGATTATTATGCATTCACAGAGCATAATAATCTGGCCACTCAGTGTATGATATAAATACAAACACATAACAGACATAAATAACTACAAACACATAGGTAATAGTGAAGTGATTAGAAGTACTGTGTTTTGAGTTATCCTTGCTTCTATTATAACTTTTAAAATATATTTTTATTGATTTCAGAGATGAAGGAAAAGGGAGACAGAGAGAGAAACATCAATGATGAGAAAGAATCATTGACGGGCTGCCTCCTCCACACACTCTTACTGGGGATCCAGCGCACAACCTGGGCATGTGCCCTTGACTGACAGGGAGCCCAAAACCCTTCAGTCCCAAGCCGATGCTCTATCTACTGAGCCAAACCAGCAAGGGCTAGTATAACCTTTTTAACTGTGAATTTATAGGCGGACAATTTTTTTTATAAAGACTGTGTCTAACAGCCAGCTCACAAAATTCCTCAAATATAGCAACCAGCTCTCCTGCTCTGATGCAAACCGGCCCCAGCACGCACTGCCCGGGCCCAGCACAGCCTTGTAAGGACAGCCGCTGCTGGGAGCTCTCTCGGCCCCAAAGGAAGGTGGCTCTGATGGCCTCCAGCAAGACGGAGACCAAGGAACTCTCCAGGGGCACACGGCCAGGACGGCGCTGAGCTGGGGCCCAGGTGGCACAGTGGGGTGAACAGAGGACTTGGGCCCACTCTGCTGCTTATCAATCCGGGTCTCTTTCCTGGACTTCAAACTGCTTGAGGGCAAGAACCGTGGCCCATTCGCCACCGTCCAGCCAGGTGCTGAGAACACAAAAGCAGTGAGGACAAGCCGTCACCAAACAGCAAGGACTGGGCGGCTGGGGAGACCCAGGCTTGAGTCCTCCACTAACTAGGACCTTGGGCTGTGGGTCATTTGTCTCATCTGTAAAATGGGTATGAGCCCGTCTTCCCTGCCCAATTATCAGGGCTGTTGCAGAAACAAAGAGATGTCGAGCTGAAAGGGTGATATGAATCTAAGTTATTGTTATCATATATACGCATCATCTACTCTATCTTTCCGAAATTTATCTGATTAAGATCATATGCTTTCCACTCTGCTCCTTGCCCAATTTAAGAGATCACACCTGGCCAAGACCGGTTTGGCTCAGTGGATAGAGCGTCGGCTTGCGGACTGAAGGGTCCCAGGTTTGATTCCGGTTAGGGGCATGTACTTGGTTGCAGGCACGTCCCCGGTGGGGGCGTGTGGGAGGCAGCTGATCGATGTTTCTGACTCTGTGTCCCTTTCCCTTACTCTCTGTAGAAAATCAATAAAACATATTTTAAAAAGAGAGAGAGAGAGAGATCACACAAGTGAAGCAGCTAACCTGGCATCTGACACTTTACCAGATACTACCAATATCTGCTAACTCATTGACTGCTTACCTAGTTCACAGTAGGCTTTCCACCTACACTAACCTGGTTCTGGTACCGAGGAGCCCACCAGCCACACCCTCTCCCAGACTCCTCCCAAGATTAAACTTGAAAGAGCAGAATTTAGGAACCGTTCATTACTGGACATTCACTTCATCGGCAACTCTTTATGGAGCACCTACTATGTGTCAGGCCCTGTTCCGGGACAGACATGGTCCCTGCTCTCCAAGGCTGACAATGCTCTGAGGGCATAAAGCCACCCTCACCACCATGAGGCCGGAGCGGCATCGTGAACCAGGATCTGAGAGCCTGTCTGCCTGGCTGAGAGGAAGAGATCCCGGTGAGAAGTGAAGAGGCGAAGGATGGGACCGGCTTTCCATGGCGGGAACAGCAAGGGCAAAGGGTCTTTGGTGGAAGAGGAGGGGAGGGGCCTCGGGAAGGCAAGCATGAGGGGGCAGAGCGAGAATCAGACCTGGCACAACCTCAGGCCTCCTCAGGCACCAGGCGGGCTCTGAGGGTCACCCGGGAGCCTGAGGGAGGGGCAGGACAGCCCCACCCACAGTCTCATGAGGCTTGGAGGTTTCCAGACGGGTCCTCCTTGCTGGACTGTGGGTCGGAGGACTGGACACGGCGGGGTACAGCGCTGGACGGGTAGGCAGATGGATGCTGCAGGTGACGGCCGCGCGGGCAGGGCTGCAGGGGAGGGCTGAGCACTTTAATGAGTGTGCGCAACCTGTCCCCTCGCCCCAGCATCCGAGGAGGAGCAGATGGTGCTGCGGGCGGGCGGGCGGGGCTTCCCCTGGATGAATCCCTCAGGACGGCCGACGACTTTGAGGCAAGGTCTCAGCTCCAGAGTGGGGGGAAGCGCCGCCCACCCCCCACCACCTCCCTGCTGAGGCCTGAGCCAGGCTCCTCCAGGCTGAAAAGGTCCCTGAGCTCTGCCCGGGCCCCCCACCCTGGGACAGGGAGGAGGAGGACATCTCTCACATTCTCCCACACCAGGCCGGGGCTCCCCTCTCAGAGACCAGCCCTGGCGGCCAGGGCACCGACCTTCATGCTCAGGAAACCCACCCCGACACCCTTCCCTGCCTCGGGAGGGTCCAGGTCTGTGGCCATGGCCCTCCCGCTGACCAGGACACCTCTCCTCCTGCCCCTCCTCCATGCAGACACCCGTGCTCCATCCCTGGGCCACAGCGTCCAGGCTGAGAGAGGCTCTGGCCCAGCACAGAGGCGCCAGGAGCGTTCTCTGGGTTCATGCAACCCCAGGGACCCCCAAGGTCAGCAGGGGGAGGCGAAGCCCAGTGACCGCAGAACTTGGAGTGTCCGTCCGCAGACAGAAAGTGAGGCAGAGCCACACACACACACACACACACACACACACACTTACTTATGCTCAGAAGCAGGTCAGAAGTCATGCAGCGGGATGGGACACAGGCTCCCGTGGGCACTGGGGTGCACCCTTACACCCAAAAGATACACATTCACACTCAACCGACCCAAGTAGTGACCCCCACACGGAGCAGACACGGGCTCTGGGACCCTCAGCCAGAGACCCGTCCACACTCAGGCTCCGGGACACAGACAGACAGAGATCGCCGGTTCCGGGAGACAGACAGACAGACACACACACACACACACACACACACACACACACGCGCCAGGGACTCGGGGAAGATGCCGGCGGGGACCTCACCCCCAGAGGCACCCAGATACACACCCTCCCAGCCGCACCGGGACCCCCAGGGTGGACACCAGACTCGCCCGGGGAGAGTCAGAGGCGCACAAAGATCCCGCAGGAGCCCCGCCGCGCCGGGGGCCCGGGATGCCCGGCCCCGGGGCCCTGGACTCTCCGCGACCCGCGCCCAGGGGCGCCCCGGCCCGGGGGTCACCCGGGACCACACCCCCCAACTCCCGGAGCCCCTCCCGGGCCGGCCAGCGGCGCCCGCAGTCCCCGCCCGGCCCCGGCCCGGCCCCCGCCGCGGGCCGCACTCACCCGCTCCGGCCGGGCCGCGCCTTTGTTGTCCGCGCCGCTCACAAAGGCGCCGGCGGCCGGCCCCGCGCCGCTGCCCTCCGGCCGCCGCCGCCGCGGGCGCCCATGGCCGGGCCGCCCAGCCCCGCGCCCCGCCCGCCGCCGCCGCCGCCGCCGCTGGCCCCGCCGGGAGCGCGCCGCCTCGGAGCGGCCTGGCCCGGCCGCCGCGCTCGGCACCGCCCCGCCGCCCGCCCGCCCGGCCGCCGCCGCTGAAGTCACCGCTTAACCCCTGGTGGCCGCCGCCGCCGCCGCCCCTGCCTGGCGGGCGCCCCCGGAGGACGGGGCGGGGAAGAGGGGGGCCCCCAGTCCCCCTGTGCCAGGATGGCTTCTGCGCCCCCGCTGGCCCTGCGCCCAGCAGCCTGACCCAGCCTCTCACAGCGCAGCTGGGGAAACTGAGGCCGGCCCTGGCCACCCAGGGACCCCCCAGCTCCCTCACCTACTCCCAGCGTCCCCGCCCACTTTCCTGCTTCTCCACCAGACACCCCAGACACCATCCCCTTGTTCCGGTAAGTCCCGCACAGCCTCAGGGCTGCAGCTCCTCTGCCTCACTTTCAGGAGTTTGCCAGGTGCTTCCCAAAATGGGGAGGGAAGCCTGGGCTGTGAACCCCCCCAATCCTCCCACGCCCGGGCCCTGCTGGCTGGCTGAGAGCCCTCCAGTCCCTCCGTGGCCTCCCAACCTCAGTGCCCATGACCCTGGCGGGGGGACCCAGGCCTGTGACCCCCCACCCAGTCCCTGCTGGCTGGCTGGGAGCCCTCCAGTCCCTCGGTGGCCTCCCAACCTCAGTGCCCATGACCCTGGCGGCTGCAGGCATGAAGGGTTTGCTTAGCTGAGTGAGAACATCGCACTGAGCTGGCAGCAGCCCTGCCTCACCCTCCCGATGGGGAAACTGAGGCTCGGCGGTAACCTGCCCAGACTCACCCAGCCAGGAAGTGGTGGAAGGCAGATCCTCACACCTCCCTCCTCCTTCCCTCCAGCCTCCAAAGCTGCCAAAAACTAGCTGTTCCTCCCAGAATTCCAACCAGGGCCTGCGGATATGATGCAATTAATTAGAGTTATCAGGTCATTAATTAAGATGATCCCTGGAGTTATTAAACACTGCCCTGCTACCGCTCGGTGTACAATGAAATTCACACTCGGGCTTATCAGCAATTACTCCGGGGTTGATAATAACCAGTTCTAGAGGCTCCAGAGGGCACAGGTGTACGCGGGCTGGAATCTT
>PVJN01017231.1:0-40960 GCA_004026805.1 Lasiurus borealis | reverse complement strand
GTCTTTACTTACATTCAGCAGAATAAGTAAAATGGCCGCCATAGACATAAAAAGGAAGTGAAAGATTTAGGGACCCAAATATATATATATATTGATTTCAGAGAGGAAGGGAGAAGGAGAAAGAGATAGAAACATCAATGATGAGAGAGAATCATTGATTGCATGTCCCCCCCCCCCACCCCCGGGAATCAAGCCCAAATATTTTGAGAAGTTAACTTCAAGTAAAAATGTTGAAAATCTTTTCATTTTAGGTTGACTTATCAAAGGATCTGCCACACTGGCACAAGCTTAAACCAGATGAGAAGTATTTTATCTCCCACATCTTAGCCTTTTTTGCAGCCAGTGATGGAATTGTGAATGAAAATTTGGTAAGATTTTTGTTTTATTTTATTTTTGTTCCCATTTAGCAGGTGAATGAGGATAATGGCAGTAAGATAAGTAGACTGAACCTAAACATTTTTGTCAAGGAAATGAACTTGATGAAGCTTATTTCTTGAATTTGTTTTGCTAAGTGTCAAGAAAGAATACATTTCTGTTATTTGACCAGCACAATATCATTATATCAAGCATCTTGTGCCAATTTAAAATGCATAAGCATGAGTTTGATTTTTACACTTTGATTTTTAGACCCTAATAAAGTATCTGCATCTTAATAACCCTAGTAGAGCTCTGTCTCTCCATTTTTAAACTTGTATTATGGTTGGCCAAGAGGCATGCCTTCTTGCTAAAGAGGATAGAGATATATGAACTTTTATCATTAACTGGAAGGGGCTTCATTAGATCTATCTGCTGTTGGAAAAAAAAAAGACTTAAGGTCAGTTATACAAAGTGAAATAATTATTTTTTGGTAGATATTTTACATTTTGTCATTATAGTCAGTTTCCCTACCTCATAGATCAATTCATTTAATTACTTAAGAATTCATTATGCAGATGATTTATTGTGGAGGGTTGATCAATAGTACTGCTTAAAATAATCCGTAAGTACTTTTCTGACCTGTTAGTGGCATGACAGGCAGTTTTGAAGTGATAATTCTGATGTCCAGATTCTCATTTACAGTGTTTAATGAGAGCCCACAGAATTAGAAATATTTGTTTCCCTTATTTTCGTAGGTGGAGCGATTTAGTCAGGAGGTGCAGGTTCCAGAAGCTCGCTGTTTCTATGGCTTTCAGATTCTCATCGAGAATGTTCACTCGGAGATGTACAGTTTGCTAATAGACACTTACATCAGAGAACCCAAGAAAAGGTATCACTGGGGTTTTATTTACAAAGTTTCATCATATTACTTGGTTAATGCAGAATTTAAGAGCAGAATTTACTCTGAAATAAAATGTTAGGGAAATATTCAAATATGGAAGTTTAAGAGTATATACTGTTTTCTATTGCTCAATGTGTTCGCTTAAAAAGAAAAAAGAATTTGTATAGAACCTGTTAATCTGTGAAGCACATTTTGTGTAGTGATCAAATATCATAATTAATTGGTCTTGTATCAGACCAGATCCAAACCACTAATTTGAATTTTACTTTAATTTCTATGTTTGATGTATACGCAGAAATACAGAAAAATTACAAATCTGATAGTAGACTATAGAGTTGTAATTATTATATCTCATTAGCCAATGAACATTTATTTTAAGAAAAACACATTAATAACTTTGCCATTAATTATTTTGTTTTTACAGGGAATTTTTATTTAATGCAATTGAAACAATGCCATATGTTAAGAAAAAAGCAGATTGGGCCTTGCGATGGATAGCAGATAGAAAATCTACTTTTGGTATGTAGCTTTAATTTATACATACAAACTTGCCTTGATTGTTACAGTACTATTTTACCTTGTATAACTGTCTAAAAATCTCATTATATACTTTTATTAGAAACATTCTTTCTAATAATTAATTAGAAACTAGTATTAAAATAACCTAAACCTACCCTGCTCAGTTGGTTGGAGCATTATCCTGGACACCAAAAGGTGGTGGGTTTGATTCCCAGTCAGGGCACATAACCAGGTTGTGGGTTCATCCCCAGGAGGGGCAAGGTCGATGTTTCTCTCTCTTTCTCTTTGTCTCTCTCAAATCAATAAAGTTATTTTAAAAAATTAAAATAATCTAAACTGTATCTATTCTGTTTAATAAATTGAAAGTTGAAAGGCTAAAATGTCAGTCTTAAAGCATTCCACAGTTTATATCTGCTTTCAGGAATGTTTATTTTTTAAATTTAAGGTGAGTCAAAGTCTTACATTCTTCAGGAAACAAATAAGTAGTTTCTGAAAAACTCAACTAGGGCAAGGCACTGTTTGCAGGAACAGGTTTATTTTTCATTCTTCTGGATGAATTGAAATTCAATAACTTTTTAAGGAAGTGATTAACATTATATCTTATATGTAGTAGTTGCTCAATGAATCTCTTTAAAATTATACTACTCAGATAATTCATTTGAATAGCTCTAAGTATCTGTCTTATTCTTATCTATTTTATAATTTGTGATCTTTACTTTCTGGCTTTAATTAAAATGTGGATAAGATTTTTTATTTCAGGACTCATTTGTACACTTAAAAATTTTTGAGGACTCCAGAGTGCTCTTAATTTGTGTGGGTTATTGATATTTCCATATTAGAAATTAAAACTAATACACTTTAAATATATTTATTAATGCATTTTTAAAATGAGAATAATCTGTTAGATTTTAACTTATTTATGAAAAAACTATATTTTCAGAAAAGAATTAGTGAGAATGACATACTTCTTAATTTTTGCAAATCTTTTTAATGCCTGACTAAATAGAAGGCAGCCAAATTATATCTGCCTCTGTATTTGCATAATGTTGTTTTAATTGAAACGTACAAAGAAAACCCACCCTCATTCAGAGATGTAGTTAGGAAAGGGAAAGTATTTTACTAGGCTTTTCAGTTTATTATGGTAATGCCATGTAGCATCTGCAAAACACTATATACTCATGAGAGAATGGTAGCAAAAAGTATAAAATAGTGCCTTAGTATTATTAAGAAGATAGTTGTGACCCACAGACCTTCTTGGTCTGTGAATGTCCAGCGATCCCTGGAGCACGTATTGGGAATCAGTGATGTAGTGTAAGGTATGACAAGCTTATAGTATATCAGGGAAGAAACAGATATGTTTGTTTTGCTTTCAGTTCATTTTAAGAATGAGAAAAGCAGTGATTCTAAATATTCATAAAAATTACTGGGGAGCCCTAACTGGTTTGGCTCAGTGGATGGAGCATTGGCCTGTGGACTCAAGGGTCCCAGGTTCAATTCTGGTCAAGGGCATATACCCTGGTTGCAGGTACAACCCCAGTGAGAGGTGTGCAGGAGGCCACTGATGGATATTTCTCTCTCATCGATGTTTCTGGTTCTCTATTCCTCTCCCTTTTCTCTGTAAAAAATCAATAACACACACACTTCACTCATAGGCATGTGTAGTGCACAGATAAATCAGCTCTTCTTCTTTAGTGTAAAAGATTCTCCTTTGTCTACATACCAAGACCTATAGGAGAGTTCAGTGTTTGACATAGGATTTGAAGTAGATACACCTTTATGTACTTTCCTGCTCTAGTAGGTAGAGGTGGCGGATTTCCTCTTAAGGACTCTCAGCTATTGCATTAACTTGTTGATTTTGTTTCTGGCAGAATAGTTGTGATATTGTTATAAAAACATGTGAAGTGTGAATGTAGCTTAAAAATGTCTGCAGCATATAATATTTCATACAATGAAATTAGTTTTTGTCTCCTAGGGGAAAGGGTGGTGGCCTTTGCTGCTGTAGAAGGAATTTTCTTCTCAGGATCATTTGCTGCTATATTCTGGTTAAAGAAAAGAGGTCTGATGCCTGGACTCACCTTTTCCAATGAACTCATCAGCAGAGATGAAGTAAGGAAAGAAGTATTCTTCCATTAGCGTTTGTATTTATACTTGACTAGAGGCCCAGTGCATGAAATTCCCTCAGCCTGGCCTGCCCCCTCCCACAGGGGCAGGAGGCAACCGGCGACCAGGGGAAGGTGATGCCCCCATCACACCTCTGCTGCTGCCACTGCCAGCAATGCAAGCCTCAGCCGGCTCTGGTTATCTGAGCCTTGGGCAGCCCTAGGTGGCTGGGCAGCTGACAGCCACGGCTTGCCTGTACCTTGGGTCAGCCCTAGGCAGCTGGGGGCCGAGGGACTAGGGGGCTCCTTAGGCAGGCGCCCCAGCAATGCTGAGGGGACTGGGCACTGCCATCTTGTGGCCGTGGGTGCTGCCATCTTTGAGGGCGGGACAGTCAATTAGCATATTGCCTCCTTATTGGCTTTGGGCACCACCATCTTTGCAATGGTGTGAGGGTCAATTAGCATATTCTCTCTTTATTAGATAGCATGTTTATTTCCCACCCCCCACCCACTCCCCGAAAAGACTTATGGTGACACAAGGATCCTGGTAATTAAAATAAATAATTTCTTCCTTGGCTTTTAAGACACCACTTTCCTCCTGCCTCTTAACTGTTTCTCCTCAGTCTCCTCTGCTCATCCTTAAATATTATATTCTGGTTCCTTCTTTCATTGTATATGACCTCCTGGCTGTACTTATTTATTCCTGGGGAATCGGCTACCGCCCAGATGCTCATAACAACCTAAACTTTATCTTAAGCCCATATATTCTTTTCTGAGCTCCAAACTTGTGTATTCAAGTGCATGTTAGATGGGTTTTCCTGGAACGCGAAGTCAAACTCCAAGATTTATTCTTCCTTCTGTTCTCTCTAGATTATTGAGGGTTGCCAATTTATATCCACTCATTTAAATTTGAAATTTTGGAGTCATTTTAGATAATTTCTTTTATTGTTCACACACACCGAGGCAGTAACTAAACCTTGTCTCCCTCTACCTCTGATACCCTTTCCGGCCAATTGTTTAATTTGTTGGTTTCCTTCTTAAAGTTGCAACTCAAAACTTTCCAACCTAATTAGGTAAAATTGACCATGCTTTCCTCCATGTATCTCTTTGAAACTGGAACTTGTTCCTATTTTACATATATTGTACATCTTTTCTCTCTCCTCTGCTAGTCCCTAAGCTACTTGAGTTTATCTTCCTAATTCTCAGTATTTAGCCCATTATAGCAAATCAGTTCATATTTATTGACTACACTAATCCTGGCTTAGCTTATCTCTAAGTTACCTTAATTTCTCTGAGCCTCAGTATCTTCAAATAGAACCTTAAAAGGGTTTTGTTAAAATACAGTTAAATAGTATATATAAGTACTTTTAAGTGCCATAAAATGCTTTGTATAATTACCTTTTGTTGTTTTATGCCTTTAAATTTCTTATATATTTTTTATTAATGTCATATCTGATTATTATAGAGAAGTAAGAGAATAAAACCACTCAATCTTAACACAGATAATCACTTTTAGTATTTCATTTGTATTTCTTTCTAGGTGGTTTTTTTTTAACATTTAAATCTATGTAGATATATACAGACAGCATATTTTTACAATTTGAGATATTCTTGTATTTTTGTAAGCTATTCTTTTTTCACTTAACAGCATATTGTGAGCATTTTTCTATGTCAGTAAGTATTTTGTGTAAACAGTAATTTTGTTAGCTATATAATATTCTGATGAATAGTACTATTTGACTATTCTATAGTTAGAAATTTAGATTATTTCCAGATATTTTGTTTATTTGCTCTGCTATAATGCAAAATGCATATCTTTGTACTAAACTTTGTCCCAAATTTCATAATATTTTCCTAAGCTACACTTACTAGAGGTAGAATTACTAGATTTTTAAGGTATAAACATTTTAAAAGTCATTCATACTTGCTTGCAGATTTCTTTCCAGAAATTTTATAGCACTATTCAGCCCTACCTAGCAACCTATGAACATGTCTTTTCTTACCATACCCTTACTAGAATTTGGATTTATGTGATAAATGTTTGATAAATTTTTAAAGTGTTTTTATTGTTTTGTTTTGTTTTGTATAGAGAGAGAGGAAAGGAGAGGGATAGAGATATAGAAACATTGATTGGCTGCCTCCCGCATGCTCCTTACTGGGGATTGAGCCTGCAACCTGGGCATGTGCCCTGTCTAGAAATTGAACCAGTAACCTCTTGGTTCATGAGTGGATGCTCAACCACTGATCAGGCTATTTGACAAATTTGATAAGGGTAATGGTATCTCATCATTGGTTTTGTTTGCATTTGTTTGATTACTACTTAGATAAAACATTTAAAAATAATATTAGTCATTTGTATTTTTTCTCTATTTACTTATTGTCTTTACTTTCGTTGGTATATATTCCTAATGCATAATGATTGGGCTCTTTCACTAAGTATTTTTAAATGATTTTTTAAAATAATTATTGCATGATTATAATACAAAGTATGAATTTTGTTATATTTATTGCAAATATTTTCCTGGTTTGTCTTGCTTTTTTATTTTGTTTGTTCTTTTAACATACAAAACTCTGAAATTTATTGATGAGCTTTGAGTGATGATTTAAGTAATCACACACATTTTCTTCTTGGCTTTTTAACATTTAACTTTCTAATGCAATTGGAATTTGTTTAGTATAAGTATTGAACTTAGTATAGATATAATATAGTATAGATAAGTCAAAATTTTATTTTATTTTACACACTCTTTGGAAGTTTTTTCAGTTCTTTGTTAAATAATCCATCATTCTCCATCTTTATTATGTGTTAAGGTTTTAAGTATTCTAAAATCTATTTCAGGGCTATTTTTTCTTTTTCATCAGCCTACCTATCACATTTCATGCCATAATAAACTATTTCAATTGTTTTTTATTTTATGTTTATAGTCTTTTATGTTTTGACTAGTGGCCCTGCACATGGAGCTGCTTGCCTTTAGCTGGCCATCCCACCCACTGCCGCTCATAACGCTCGGCCTCATGTAGCTCACTGCCTCACCCTCCTGCTGATTGGTCATTATGCATCACAGCATAACGACCATTTGTATATTACCTCTTTATTACATAGGATGATAGGATAAGTCTCATAATTTTCCTATTAAAAGTATTCTTGCAAGAATCTGTCCATTTTTCCAAATTACATTTTAAAAGTTGAAATATATTTGACATGTAATATTGTGTAAATTTAAAATGTAGGACATGTTAGTTTCATACATTTATATATTGTGATATGATTACCATTGTAGTAATAATTAGTACCTCTATCACATTATATTCTTTTTAGTACTTGAAATAATTAAATTCCAGTCTCAGATTATTTTATTTAACTAAAAACAATCTTAAGGTTTTAAGTAGAATTTCTTTAAACCTCAAAATTAACTTCATTCATTTCTTGATTTAGCAATATAACTACCTACATTTGATTTATTTACTCATCTCTGGAATTGGTAGCTAGCTTTCATTTCAATCACCATTTTCTTTAACACCCGTTAGCAGTTTTTTTGGTTGGTTTTTTATTGCATTTATTTAGCCTTTGGTATTTGAAGTAATCTCTGGGGTCAAGTCTCAGGCCATGTCCCCCATCCTGGTTCTGGGCCAGGGGACCTGAGGCTATACCCCCACCCTTGACAAGGGTAGGACTGGCCAGTTCTGGATCTAGCCCAATGGGGGAAAGGGAGTCAGCTTGGTCTGGGTCTCACGTGATTTTGAGTTGCATGTGGGTAGGCAGGGACTTGACTCTAGGTCCTGTAGTGTGCCCCAGACTCTGACAGGAGGGATATTTTCATATTCATTTTATTAATTTTCTTTCATCTCTGACACTTCTATTATAGAGTAAGGGCAAATAGCAATATTAAATTATTTCCTCTAATTAATCACCCTTTAATGTACACGAATTTCATGCACCGTGTCACTAGTAATATAATAAAAGGCCAATATGCAAATCAACCAAACAGCAGAACGGCCTGTTGCTATGACATGCACTGACCACCAGGGGGCAGGTGCTCAATGCAGGAATTGTGCCCTAGTGATCAGTGCATTCCTAAAGAGGGGGTGGGGGGTGTGGGCACCACTCAGCCAGAAGCCCTGACCCGGACTCACGGCTGGTGAGCACAGTGGCGGGGGAGCTTCTCCCGCCTCCACTGCAGGGGGGTGGTAAGCAGCGAGGGGTCCTGGACTGCCTGAGCCCCAGACTGCGAAAGCGATACCTGACTGCCAGCTTAGGCCCCATCCCCAGGCAGACATCTCCCTAGGGATCCCGGCCTGCGAGAGGGCTCAGGCTGGGCTGAGGGATCCCCAAATCTTGTGCAATGGGCCTCTAATTGAAAGATAAGACTCAAATCAAAGTTTGGGTTTCAAAGATTGTTTCCGTAGTTAAATTGTCATTCCCAGAAGAAACCATGAGAAGAAACCTCTTTTTTAAGATAGCTAATCTTAAAAAATTCGCTAGAGAAACATTTTCCCCAGTGGGAGCCTCAGGTCCCCCAGCCCAGCAGTGGGAGGAGGGCACAGCCTCAGGTCCCCCATCAAGCCCTACTGGGCGGGCCCACAGTTCCCCCATCCCAGCACTGGGGGTGCACCTTGAGGTCTCCCGTCAAGCTCCCCTGAGCAGGGGGTGTGGTCTCAGTTCCCCTGGCCTGGCACTGGGGCGGGGGTGCGGCCTGAGGTCCCCCAGCTTGATGCCAGGGTGGGGTGCACAGTATGAGATTCCCTGTCAAGCCCTGCAGGTAAGGGGGCAAGGCCTGAGGTCCCCTGTCAAGCCCCACGAGGGCGGGGGAGGATGTAGCCTCATGTCCCTGCTGATGGCTCATTAAGGCTCCTTATGGGAACTTGGCCTCAGCTCTGGGTGCAACCATCTTTGTGATGGAGTGATGGCCAATTAGCATATTCCTCTTTATTAAATGGGACTAGAGGCCCCGCGTGCACAAAATTGTGCGTAGTTATGGCCCCAGGCCTGGCCTCCATCACATGGCCTCTGATGCCCTGCAATCCTACGTGAAGCTCCCCACCCCAGAATGCTCCATGATACTCGCAGCCCCCTGACTGCCTCTCAAGGCACCCCCCTCCCCCCTTCACCTGCTCCACCAAGCTTGCTGCTGCCCCGGGAAGCTCGCTCTGGACGCTCCGTGAGACTCCCCCCACCCCACCATTGCTCCGCCAGGCTCCCTGACCCGTGACTGCTCGGGGAAACTCCCCCGCCCAGCAACTGCTCCCCAAAACTCGCTGTCACCTGGGTGACTGCTCCACTCAGCAGCCCGCCCACCGCCACTCACAGTCTCTAGTCCCGCCCCACCGCCAGCCCCCGCCTCACGGTGAGCGGCTCAGGGGCTGGGGAAGAAGAGGGACCGAGAGGTGCTCCATGCACTTCATGGTGAGCGGTCGCCCGTTTGGTCGCGACGCTACCTAGCTCTTTACATATATTCGGATTATATAGGACTAGAGGCCCGATGTACGAAGTTTGTGCAAGAATAGGCCTTCCTTCCCCCAGCTGCCAGCACCGGCTTCCCTCAGAGCCCCAGCTTTCCGCAAGGACTTCTGGTCTAATTAGCATATTATGCTTTTATTATTGTAGATCAGTGGTCCACAAACTGCGGCTCGAAAGCCACGTGAGGCTCTTTGGCCCTTTGAGTGTGGCTCTTTCCACAACATACCACGTGCAGGTGCGCACGTACAGTGTGATTGAAACTTCGTGGCCCATATGCATAAGTTGGTTTTCAGCTCTCAAAAGAAATTTCAATCGTGTTCTGTTGATATTTGGCTCTGTTGACTAATGAGTTTGCCGACCACTGTTGTAGATAGTTTTCAGGTACTTGTTGATTTATTTAGAAAAACTTGAGCAAACTCTGATTTGTAAGCCTTTAAAAGTGTCTGTGTCTTCCTCTTCTTCACCCTTTGGTGGCTTACAAAATTGTTTTTTTTTTTCCTTGTGGTTTAAAAATGTTAATCGACTCTGCCTTAGTGTCCTTCTCTGTTCATTTTGTTTGGAATACCATCATCTTTCTGTATCTCTGGCTTCTTTCTTTCTTTCTTTCTTTTTCCTTTCTTTCTTTCTTTCTTTTGTGTGTGTGTGTGTGTGTGTGTGTGTGTGTGTGACTTTTTGAAAGTTTCTTCTGTTATCTTCAGCTTTAGAACATCTGTTCTGTGTTCATTGTGGGTTAAATTATTGTAGGTTGAATCTCCTTGCTCTGTTCTTCAACTATTTAACATTCTATACCATTTCTTGTATTTGCATAACTATTCTATTCTCAAGGTATTTCACAACTTTTTCTTCTTTGGTTGAGTTATTTGCAATGTCATTTCATCTTCAAAGGGTATGCTTAATCCTTCACTTTCCTTTTTCATTGTATTTAACTCATTTTTAACTTGAGCCATTCTTATTTAATATAAATGACTTCAATATCTGTTTCATCTGTTCTTTAAATACTTTTTTCAATCATTTAATTTTTTTAGACATTAAAAATGAATGAACTTTTATATCTCTCCTTGCTTTGTTTTCCTTTCCAAAATACTTCTGATTGTTGTTAATTAATTCTTCTTTCATGTTGATGAGCTTAGATTTGCTGGCACTGAAAATTTTTTATTATGGGTTATTATAATTTGCATTTTAATGAGATTTGAAGAAAAGAACCTCCTGGCTCTCTTAATCCTTCTTTATCTTCTTGTATTCCTAGAACCTATTCTATATGATGCCTGACACATCACTGTGTGAAAATAGCTGATTAAACTTTTTTTTTTTGACATTTTTTCTTCTGTTTTAGGGGCTTCACTGTGACTTTGCTTGCCTGATGTTTCGATACTTAGTAAATAAGCCTTCAGAAGAAAGGGTCAGAGAGATCATTGTTAATGCCGTTGAAATTGAGCAGGTAAGCAGGGAAGCTTATATATGATTAGCACATCTCTCTCTCTGAAGTTTGTATCATTCTATTATTAGGTTGACTCATTTGAAACTGCCATTTTGCAGGAAAAAGTAAAAATCAACCATTTTATATGGTCAATCTGACAGTACCGATAGGTAATATATTGCAACTATTATGTCAGTTTATAATTTGGTTTATAAGTAAGTATTATATATTATTTTATGTATATAAAGTCCATTTAAGGACTGTTTTTTCTGTCTCACTGACCTGTCAAATTTTGTGCCATAACAAACTATTTTAATTATTTTTTCTGTCTCACTGACCTGTCAAATTTTGTGCCATAACAAACTATTTTAATTATTTTAGCTTTATATTTTTAGATTGTTAGCTCTTAGAGGGAAGTGATGGTTTCTTGTTTGTTTTGTATTCTAAAAAATTTAGCAGGGTATCTAGCTAGAAGCATGCACCAGATGCTTATAGAATAAATAAATTAACTAGTGAATAGTAAAACTCAATTTATAGCATCTAACAATCAGTGACTAGAAAAATCTGGAAGCTCCACTTAGGATGTGTTTTATTATTTGAAAGAACTAGTTTAAAAGTAAAACAAAAATTTTTTTTAATATATTTTTTATTGATTTTTCACAGAGAGATAGGGAGAGGGATAGAAAGTTAGAAACATCAATGAGAGAGAGACATCAATCGGCCGCCTCCTGCATTCCCCCTACTGGGGATGTGCCCACAACCAATGTACATGCCCTTCACTGGAATCGAACCTGGGACCTTTCAGTCTGCAGGCTGACGCTCTATCCACTGAGCCAAAAAAAAAAAAACCCAAATTTTTAGAAAAATGTTTTTAAACACTGCATAGTTAAAAAGCCAAACTTCTTATATTGGGAGAGGGGAAAAGGCATAAAATACATTTTGGTATCTGTAATCATTTTGAGAACTAAATTCATATGGTTAATGTTTTTATTTTTCCTCTATTAACACTTTACCATTGTCTGTTAATGTAATTGGAGTACAGTTTGTCTTCCAACACTCTTCCAGTCTTATTTTCTTTGTTAATTGTGTTTTCTCTCTTTTGTAATGTCCTTCCATAATGATGTTCTCCACAATGATCATCTTTGGTGAATCTTTTCTACATATTTCAGAACAAAGTATCTCCAAATATCATAATGTACCCTGGCTGGGTAGCTTAGTTGGTTAGAGCACCTTCTCTTTATGCCAATGTTGTGGGTTCTATCCCCGGTCAGGGCACATACAAGAATCAACCAGTAAATGCATAAATAAGTTGAACAATAAATCAATTTTTCTCCCTCCCTCCCTCCGTTTCCTCTTCCCTCCCTTTCTTTCTCTTTAAAATCAATTAGTATAAAATTTAAAAGTACCAGTAATTTGGTAATTAATTTCCATTTATTTTGGCTATTTGAGAATGTGAAATAATGTGAACATTTTTAAACAAATGGACATTGTTTGCCATGCTGAAAGAATTTAACCTAATGTACTTTCCTTGGACAAATTAATGACTTAGAAAATTAATAAGACTAAAACTGTTCTTTTATTTGGAAGATATATACTTACTTCATGTTCTGTCTTTGTACTATATTCTATTTTTGTTTTTCTCTCAGGAATTCTTAACAGAAGCCTTGCCAGTTGGCCTCATTGGAATGAATTGTGTGTTGATGAAACAATATATTGAGTTTGTAGCTGACAGATTACTTGTGGAACTTGGATTCTCAAAAGTAAGATGTTTTAAAATGTATGACTACTAAGCTAAAATGTTTTTGTCAAATGAGGTGACTAAAATATTACATTTCAACTGAAACCATTTGTAACAGACTAGTTTACTTTTAAAATGTTCATTACATTTCTTTGCATGAACAAATTGGCTTTGCAAAATCCTTTGAAACTTAAAATAAAATTTATAATAGAAGTAGGAGGCTGATAAATCTTAGAACTAATAAGCTCAATAAATTGCTTTCTAATAATTAAATGTATTTATTTAAAATCAGATTATTTTTAGATAATTGTATTTCATATGTATTTATGTGTTTTACCCTCACATAAAATCTCCATGTATCTTTGTTGTAATTTAGGGTTAATACTAAAAAAAAACCATATATATATATATTTTAATTCTTTTAATCTTTATTCAGATTATTACAATTGTTCCTCTTCCCCCCCATTGCTCCCCTCCCCCCTGTTCTCACCCCACCCTCTGCCCTTACCCCCCCTCACTGTCCTCATCCATAGGGGTATGATTTTTGTCCAGTCTTTTCCTGCACCCCCACAGCCCTTCCCCCCCAAGAATTGTCAGTCCACTCCCTTTCTATGCCCCTGATCTATTATATTCACCAGTTTATTATGTTCATCAGATTTTTATTCACTTGATTTTTAGTTTCACTTGTTGATAGATATGTATTTATTGTTCATAATTTTTATCTTTGCCTTTTTCTTCTTCTTCCTCTTCTTACAGAATACCTTTCAGCATTTCATATAATACTGGTTTGGTGGTAATGAACTCCTTTAGCTTTTTCTTATCTGTGAAGTTCTTTATCTGACCTTCAATTCTGAATGTTAGCTTTGCTGGGTAGAGTAATCTTGGTTGTAGGTTCTTGTTATTTATCACTTTGACTATTTCCTGCCACTCCCATCTGGCCTGCATAGTTTCTGTTGAGAAATCAGCTGACAGTTGTATAGGTGCTCCCTTGTAGGTAATTAACTGTTTTTCTCCTGCTGCTTTTAATATTATCTCTTTGTCTTTTGCTCTTGGAATTTTAATTATGATGTGTCTTGGTGTGGTCCTCTTTAGATTCCTTTTGTTTGGGGTTCTTTGTACTTCTTGGACTTGTAAGTCTATTTCTTTTACCAGGTGGGGGAAGTTTTCAGTCATTATTTCTTCAAATAGGTTTTCAGTATTTTGCTCTCTCTCTTCTTCTGGCACCCCCATAATTTGGATGGTGGTATGCTTGAAGTTATCCCAGAGGCTTTTTACACTATCTTCACATTTTTGGATTCTTTTTTCTTTTTGCTTTTCCAGTTGGGTGTTTTTTGCTTCTTTGTACTTCAGATCTTTGATTTGATTCTTGTGATCTTTTGTCTGCAATTGGATCTTTGTATATTATTTTTTATTTCAGTCAGTGTATGCTTAATTTCTAGTTGATCCTTTTTCATATCCTCAAGGGTCTTGCTAAATTTATCCTTTTCTAGAAAATTCTTGAAGAACCTAATAACTGTGATTTTGAACTCTATATCCAGTTGTTTGATGGAGTAAACGACTTTCATTTGTGACCTGTTTCTTTGTCTCTGCATTTTGGCTGCTTCCCTGAGTTGATAGAGTGGCTTTGTGTGCTAGGTATCCTATAGGGCCTGGTGGCTCAGCCTCCCCAATTACCTGAGGTGGACACTCTTGATGCACCCCTTTGTGGACTGTGTGTACAGCCTTGTTGTAGTTAAGCCTTGATTGTTGTTGGTATCACTGGGAGGAATTAACCTCCAGGCCAATTGGCTGTGAGCATCAGTTGTGTCTATGCTGGGAGAACTTCTGTGCTGAAGGCAGCCTTATGTGATAAGATTTGCAAAAGCCTCTGTGCTCAGCTTGGGTGAGGCAGAGTCTCAGGGCAGAGCAGACAGCAATGGCTTCCCATCAGCCCTGTCCTAAGAGATCCCTGTGTCTGTGTCCCACGATATTCACTGCAAGCACCTCTGAGAGAAAGCCACCCTTGAGTTTCACCTGCTACTAAATAGTCCAGTTTCTCCCCCAATGAGTCTGGGTCCCCAGAGTCTCTTCTGGAACTGAAGTTCAGAGCAGTCAGAAGGTTTGTCTCCCTCCCAATTGAGAAAGCCAGATGTGTACTCAGTTGCCAGCCTTCTCCACGCAAGCGCCTTCGTACCTCTGCCTTCTGCAGCTCCTCTGAGTCTCAGTGTGCTTTCTCTTTCCTTCTAGTGGTAGAATTTCCACTCAGTCAACCTCCCTGTGGTTCTGGATGATGTCTGTTTTGTATTTTATTTGTAGTTTTGAAGTGGTTGTGCAAGGTAGCAATTTAGGTGTTTACCTATGCCACCATCTTGGTTTCTCCCTAAAAATATATTTTTATTGATTTCAGAGAATAAGGGTGAGGGAGAGAAAAATAGAAACATCACTGATTAGAGAGAATCATTCATCGGCTGCCTCCTGCACACCTCACACTTGAATTGAGGCCATAACCTGAACACATGGTTCATAGATCGATGCTCAACCACTGAGCCATGCTGGCTGGGCTGGGTTAATACTTTTAAATAGAAAATAGTTATTATGATGACATTAACTATCATAACTTACTCTTTGAACTCAATTGTCTTGAAGTTATTTCCGTCATTTTGTTTATCAGATATAATGTATCTGAGTTTCATAAAGTGGTGTGATTTTCACATGATTTAGCAGATGGAGGCTGCAACCAAGCTACTTGGGTTTGAATCCTGGTTCCACTGCTTTCTAGCTATGTGACTTAGGCAAGTTGCTTAACCTTTATCTCAGTTTCCTATCCATAAAATGGAGATGATAATAATAAAATACCACTAAGGATTGTTTAAAGCACTTAAAATAGTGTCATACAGTAAAGGCACAATAAGTGGTCATGTTTTATTCAACGTAAGTGGAACATTCTCAGAACTTGACTATGTTCTGCACCATGGTAATTAAAAATTATACGTTTTGATTTCTTAGCATGGAAATGTAAGTTTAAATTGTATTTAAAGGGAAGCTTTATGAAATTCATGATTCTGGATAATTATTATATTTTTTGGTTATGCATTTATATTTTGGTAACTACAGAAATACTATAAAGAAAGAGTCAGGTGAGGGAAAGGTTTTTGTAAGATAAACTATTTATCCTATATAATAAAAGGCTAATATGCAAATTGACTAAACAGCAGAACAACTGGTTGTTATGATGTGCATTGTTATCTGTTGCTCTTCTTATGGGATATAATTTGGCTACTTCAGAATATCTAATAACATTTTTTTCTTTTTTTTCCCCAGATTTTTCAGGCAGAAAATCCCTTTGATTTTATGGAAAACATTTCTTTAGAAGGGAAAACAAATTTCTTTGAGAAGCGAGTTTCAGAGTATCAGCGTTTTGCAGTGATGGCGGAAAACACAGATAATGTCTTCACCTTGGATGCAGATTTCTGAAACCCTTCCCTTATCTAAACTTATCATTGGTAAACAGTGATCTATTTTTCTCTGCTTTAAAAACAAACAAAAAAAAAAAACAAAACAAAAAAAAGTTTTAAATAGCTCCTTTAAGGAAAAACCATTTGAATCTGTATGAATACCCTCTAACTTTCCAGTTTAACAACCAGAGTGTGACCTAAATGCTTTTGTTTTGTTACCAAAATATAAGATGGCATTATGTAGTGATTAATAGCCTGAGGTGAGGTCTCTCAGATATAAATTTGAGATTCTGTCTTCACTACTTTGTGTGACACTTGGCAAGTCAGTTAATTGCTCTCAACCTCAGTGTATTTATCTTTAAAATGAGTGTAACGGCCTGGCCAGTGTATCTCAGTTGGTTGGAGCATCATCCCATTAATCAAAAGGTGGTGGGTTTAATTCCTGGTCAGGGCATATGCAGGAGGCAACTGATCAATGTTTCTCTCTCTCTCTCTCCCTTCCTCTAAAATAAATTAAAAATAAATAAAATGAATGTAATAGTAGGTCCTAAATTCAGAGAGTGAATGTGAGGATTTAGGCACAAAATAAGTGCTTAGTCAGTGCTAACCACCACCATCACCACTACTGCTATTACTACTAGTATGTATTATTATTATTAATTGTGTTAATTGCAGTGATATTGTCATAAAATGCTCCCATCTCAAAGAGTTCCTGAAGATAATAATTCTCATTCATTTGAGAGTAACTTCTTTGAATTCCCTGGTATGACGTAAAGGAAATTTAGTTCTTGGTTGCTTGGGCAGGATATTTATGGAGTGGAATCCAGGAGGTTATCATAATAGTTGGCCTTACGAGCATAATGATTCTGGTCCTTTAGAAATTTAAAAGGGTAACTTTGCCAGATGTAACCCTGGAATGTGTAAAACCAGGCGAATTAGCTAGACTAGCATTTCCCAAAGAGTGTGTGAAGAGTTATTAGCCCTCTAGATGTTTTGTGGGAGTCTGTGGTCAGATGAGTTTGGGAAATGCTGTACAGTCTATTCTCCTTTACAGTGTTCACTCAGTACATCAAAGACTGAGAAATTCTGTAGTATGTAAACTTACTTCTCTGCATATTCCCAACTTACTGAACACAGATATGTTTTCATTTGTTAACATCTAACCTGACTAGCATTCCTCAGGATATACTTGGGAAAAAGCTGGCCCGGGGTAATTTGATACATGGAAGAAGGTCTTATGCTAAGCCAGGGAGAACCTGGTGGGGTTATGAGCCATTTCAGATTTATGCCAAGCTGAGTAATGTACTGTGATTAGGCTCATCTGTATTTAATAATTCTAAAACTTTTGTTTTCTTGTTGTTGTGAGGTATAGTTCTTTTATTGGAACTGTGCGTGCTGCAGGATAGCAGATGGTGCGGGAGAGGTAGGAAAGGCCAGAAGCCAAGCTCTCTGAGCAGTCTACCCCTCTCTACAGAGAGGAAGTGTCAGAGGTTGCCTGAGCCCCAGCAAGCAGTGGGGTGCCCCATTCACAGCATAATACCATGTCAGAAAATTCTGGAAGCTCAGATTTAGAGATTTCCTCTTTGTATAAATTTTTGCTCTACGCATGCCACAACTACCTGATTGATTAAAACAGGATGTTCTCAAGTGGATGCAAAAGGAAATGACTATAACCTTATTAGCTAGCATAATATCAGATTTGAGATAGCTGGCTTATAATAATACCATTTGTTTGTTTATTGCTTCATAGTTTGCCAGGTGTTTCTAACATCACCTCATTTGGTCTCCCGACAGTGTTCTGAGCTTGTCAGCAGCTAGTATCGAACTTTTACCAATGGAAAGAGTGAGGCTCAGAGAAGTTAAATGACTTGGCCAAGGTCTGTTCATAGTCACAATGTAATTTTTTTAAAGGTCATCATATTTGTTGTATTTAGTCATTTGTCGACCTTCGTGATTTGATTTTGCCTATTTCCCCATTAAAGGATTACATACTTTAATTAAGGTATTACATACATTAATTAAAGTATCAAAGTATCATAAACATCTTAACTATATTCAGGTAATATGTTCAAATATATTTACTGCCATTCAAAAGCTTAACATTTGAAGTTGATAATATCTGTAATGATGGAATGAAAGAAAATTAGTCCATATTTACAGTCCATATATCCTTTGTTTTGAATCAAAATTTTTCTCATAGGTAATGACAGGTGCCTTAATATGAAGCTTATTTATAGTAGCAATAAATCTAACTATTGAGATGAAGAAATTTTAATACTGAAATACTGGATTTTTAATACACTGGTGTATTATATTCGGTATTCTGTACCCTTTCCCAGGCCTCCAGGTTGCATATTTATTTATTATGTTTAGTATTTTGGTTCTTAGTTTTGAAGGAATCAAGAAATTGTGGAATTTCTTTTTAATATTATCTTGCAGGTAAAGAAAGTCAGAGTATGTTTACAATTTTTTTACCAGCACATGTATTTAAATCATTGCTATAGTAGTTAAAGTTAATTTTTTTTAGGAATATAAAAACTGGTAGTCCTATGATATATTGCATTTATTAAAAATGTTGCCTTTTCGTGTGTAGAATCATGTCTTAGAGGGATTTGGGGAGACAGTTTGGTTCAGTGCTTTGAGACAGGGCTATTTTCCTGTCCAATTATATACAATGATGAACAATTATTATTACAATACAAGCTTACCCCAGTCATGTCTTTATATATGAAATTTTTACAGTTGTTTCATTTTGGAAATACAAGTTTTCTCCTTCTTTTGCCATTTTGTTTTTCATTTGTTCATTAAACAAGTGATTATTGAGAAAGACAGCAGCTTGCATATTTAAAAATAAATTATTTAATTATCAGAATCTTGCATTTCACATTTCAATAGGCTAACATCGCTGACATAGAATTCCCAAGTTGCATTTGTGCAGATTAAGCTGAGGGCCACGTGTCACTAACTGGTTTTCAGTGATAAAGAAGAGCTGATGGGCTACGCGAGAGCCATTGGGGTCCCCTAATCGGTTCTTATGTTTTTGAACCAAGTTGAGTGGACTGGTAGCCAGATCAGGAAGTCGTCCCCAGCAGAATCTGCATACGTGGTACGGAAGTGAGACCTGTATGTCTTTGTTTGAAGTGGCCTGCTCCTTTTTAGACAGCTGCGGGTGGAAGGGGAATCGGACATTCCTGAGGCTGTGCGAGGAAAGAATGTAAGCCTTCCAATTTTAGGTTATTTCTGTTCAAGAAAATATAGGTGAATATGAAAGGCTGGAGAATGATTTTTTATACAGATAAAAATATAACAACTCAGTCTTTTTCTAAATTCTCAAGATTCTTAACTCATGCATTTGACTTTGTTTTATGACCATGTTTTGATTTTTCTAAATGGTCATTTAGCAAGGTTACTTGGTATTTTTTGTGTACTGAGAGCTTTATGAGGTGTAGTGTACCTAATATTTTTTGCTAAAACACATTATGGTCAATCAGTTCAACCCTGCATACATAGAATTTTCCCCCTAAAGAAGTGAGTTATTTTGTTTTAGTTTAGTTGAAATAAACTGTATCATTGCTACGTTACTGTGTATGTCCTTTTTGAGTAAGAGTGTTTCTTTTAAGTGCAGGGACTACCCTAATCAAGAAATGTATGTATGTCCCCAACCCATTATGAACCCAATTTTCCATATTTGCATCCCAGCAGCCAAATACTTCTAGGAAAAAAGTCATACACGATAAATTGGATCTTCTATAAATTCATGATTGCCCACTGTCTTAGTCCAGTCAGGCTGCTATAAAAAATAGTGGCTTAAATAAGACACTTATTTCTCTCAGTTCTATAAGTGGAAAGTCCAAGATCAAGGTGCAGGCAGATTCACTGTCTGGTGAGCCCCACTTCCTGGTTCACAGACAGCTGCCTACTCGCTGTGTCCTCGGTGGAGGCAGAGGCAAGAGAGCTCCCAGAAGTCTTTTAGAGAGGCACCAGCTCCATTCACCTCTCACAGGCCCCGCCTCCAACCCATCCCATCGGGAATTTGGTTTTAACATGAAGTTCATTAGGACACACACACTCAGTTCCCAGAGCCGACCTGAGCCCCTTCTTGCATTCCTACTGCAGTTTCCTCGTAAACTCCATGTCCTTTCTCCTCAGTTGCTTTTCCACCCTGTCTCCCCTCGGCTGCTGCCCTCACTCCAGAAACTCATTTACAGAGCACACGGGACCCACTTGCTTTATAGATGTCATCTCGTCTCGTGCTCTTAATGATCCTGTTGGGAAGGTATTTCCCCTTTCTTTCACCGTTATTTGTTGAGTGTATCCTAAGTGCCAGGCACTGTGCTGGCTGCTGGAGATCAGAGCAGGTGACATCCTGTCTGCTCCATAGAGCATAGTGGGGTAGACACATAGTTAACAAGCAAAGTAGAGAAAAGGTAATTTCCTCCATTTGAAAGATGTCTTTCAGAGAGGTCTGCTTGTCCACTCCTTGCTTCCAGTAGTTCAGATAGAGCCGGAACTGTGGCCCAGTTCTGCTTGATGGCAAAGCTCATCTCCAGAATCCCCAGGTAAAGACATTGCTGCGTCTCTGACGGGCACAGAGGCCCAGGCCCCCCTCCTTCAAAGGGCTGCGTGGCCTGGGCTGGCAGCCGCAAGCCAGGGCCAGAGAGCGGCAGCTGCAGGGGCGCTCAGGCTTCAGGGGAGAAGGCCGGTGGGGGCGAAGGTTAGACTCGCCCCATCCTGCTCCCAGTTGCAGGGGGCCCTGTTGAGATCACTGGGAGATTTGGTGGGCAGGGCTGACAAGAGAACTTGGTAAAGCTAATTCCATCTGATTCTCCAAAAGGGAAAACAGCGGCAGCATCCTGCCGGCTGCCACCAACGGAGAGCTCAGAGTTGCCAGCCCCCAGGGGTCCCTCCTGGAGCTGGGGAAACCCAAGGAGGCCATTGTGGCCACTGCCTTCCTGGTGGGTGGCACCTGCTGGGGGGATGGAGGTGGAAATGCTCTGCTGACGCTCATTCCCTGACTCCCGCATGGGGGAGCCATTGAGCTGCTGGTCTCAGCCCAGGCTGCTCCATCCTGCAAAACGGGGAAGGTAGATTGTCAAAGAAGGAAGACTGTGCTTCTAGATGAGCTTGGCCGCCTGACAGGCAGGTGGGGGCCTCCGGACACAGAGGAAATTCAGGAAAAGCACCGGCCCTTTAGGAAAAGCAGGCTCCCGGCAGGGGCAGGGGCGTCGCAGCCAGGCTGACTGGGCAGATGAAAATCCAGGAGACGGGGAGTGCCACAGGGGAGGCCTGCGTTTTGGTACCAACTGAAGGAGAAGGCTCTTTCCATAGGTGGAGGCCGAGCAGCTATGGAACCATGGACAACACCACATCCCCGGGCGGTTCCGGGGGCCGGGGCTCCTCGCAGAGGCGCAGTGATTGGTACCCGCCTAGGGGGAGGGGGGGGTCCGATGGCAGAAAGATGGCATGAGAGGATCTGAGGATGGAGGGGAACATACTAGCTCTTGTCTGTTGTTCCAGGCGGGGTCAAGTGAGTCCCCTTGGCCCTGGACAGCTGAAGCCCCCGCCCACCTCGCCTAGGAAGGTGATCGCCGTACTGGGGGCCGGATGAGTGACTTTTCGCCATTCAGATCTAGGGAGATAGGAATCATGTAAGAATGCTCCATCCTGAGAATCTCTCTTGACCCAGATGCCTCACTTGCAACCCATAGAAACTCCCTCAAAATGTGGGACCAGCTATTGCGAGGATATGGGGGTGAAGGGGGGTGGGGGCAGGGGAAGCACAGGCTTTAGAGCCAAACTATTTGGCTTCAAATGTTTGGTTCTAAACCTGCTGGCTGGGTGACTTTGGCAAGTTATTATCTGTGACGCTGGGAAGAGCAACAGTAGAGACCTCCTGTGTTATACTATGGAGAGCACTTAACATAGCACCAGCGTACAGTAGTACTCAATAACTGAAGCTTGGAACATGCGCATTAGGTTAGAGCAGTGGCCGGCAAACTCATTAGTCAGCAGAGCGGCAAACCGCGGCTCTCGAGCCGCAGTTTGCCGACCACTGGCTTAGAGAGACCTGGCAGTCAACGGCTCCTTTGAGGCTGAGCTGTGGGTTTCTGGCTGTGTCCCTGAAGACCATTTCATTGCATGGGTTTCATTTCCATCTTACAGACTGGCCGCTCAAACTTTTGGCAGAAATTTCTAAGTGGCCTTGGTATCCAGCATTTTAGTAGCTGGGGAATATAGCCTTGCGATTCCTTAAGAAGATAGCTTTACGCTGCTTACAGCCTTAGGAGCAGGTGACACTCAGTTCACCGTAGTATCTGTGCAGGTGTGACATCCTTGGTGGCTGTTATCATGAGCATTGCCTTTTAGGGCTAATGAACAAATCACAAGTCCATCTTGTTCTCCAATGAGCAGACACAAACAGCTTTAACGCTACGTGATCCCTGCTCGAAGGAGAACCCCAGTCCCCCGAGATCTCATCTGCTGTGTCCTCGCCTGGATGGAGAGCTGGCAGGGGCAGACTTGCGGCTGCACTGCCTGGGGGGCCCCTCCTCGTCCAGGGGGGATGCAGACGGGTCATCCTTCGCAGTGGGGATCTCGGTTGGTGTGTAGGCCACTGGGGTTCAGGCGTGGCTGGGTATGGTGGGAAAGCTTGTGTGCACCTCACCTGAGGTTTCTCTGCACGGGGTCTGCTGGGACGGAATCAACTGGGGCAAGAAGACAGGTCTGATGGGTTTGACCTGCAGAGATTCTGAAAGGAGCATGGAGGCCGTCCCACACACCCAGAACTCGGCGGTTCCTCCCGATGCAGGGACAGCCGAACGGTGCTCCCTTCTGCAGAAACGTCTGGTTGCATTACTCCCCCATGGCTGGCTTCCCGCTGGGATTTAGCTAATATTCAACTTCCCTAAGCCAGGAATAAATGACAGGCCCACGCCTCTCCCAAACAGCTCGGCGGGAGGCTGAGGGAACCTGTGGGCACGCCCAGCGGCAGGTGGGAAGGAGGCAGGTCCAGGCCCCCTCCTGGTGGGGAGCCCGGTAACTGAGGAGAGAGCGTGGAAGGAGGGGCAGAAGCTCGAGTGGAGGCGTGGCAGGCGTGGACAGAGCTTCCCAGAGGGCGCCGCAGTGAAGACCTGCGTGCTGGGCTGAGAGGCACAGAGAGCAGGAACGTGGAAGATGGAATACTTTACAGACAAGAAAACGCCCAGCTCGGCCATGCATTAACCATGTGACCTCAGGTTAGTGGGTTAAACCCCCTGAGCCTCAGTTTTTCCATCCCTGAAATGGGGGTTTGAAGAAGTGGTAGAATAATAACTCACTGCAGTGATATAAGAGGAACCCAGATCTGAGCTGGTGTAGAAAGGGCAGATTGCTGGGAGAGGGGTCCAGTCCAAATTGTGGCTGAGCTGGTCCTGGTGGGTTTTCACTGTTAAATGGGGTACAGTGATGATTGATTATCCTCCCCAAAGCTGTGTTACTGGCAGGACTACCTAGAGCAGCAGTTCTCAACCTGTGGGTCGCGACCCCTTTGGGGGTCGAACGACCCTTTCACAAAGGTCACCTAAGACCATCGGAAAATGCAGATATTTACATCACGATGCATAACAGTAGCAAAATTTCATGGTTGGGGGTCACCACCACATGAGGAGCTGTATGCAAGGGTCGCGGCCTTAGGAAGGTTGAGAACCACTGACCTAGAGCCACTTGCAGGCTTCTTTTTTGGGGAAGTAGACTTGTCCCAGGTCCCCCCGCTGTTATGAGTTAGAACAGTAACTAGAACTAGGCCGAGGTCATCTGTCTTAACTTAAAATCCTGTTTGGTAGCTAGGATTCTAAAATCTCCAGCCTCGAGTTGGCCGTGGGCAAAATGAGGTCCCATGAATACATCGCAGGCCATCCCCACCCTTTGCGGCCTTCACCGGTCCTCACCCTCCGGATTCACTCACTCCTCCAATGCTCTTCCTCCTTCCTCTTCCAGCTCCTTCATGCAGTCTGGCTTCTTCCAAGCCGATCTGGTAACACTGTTTCCTGAAGAGCTCCCTTTAGTCTCTCACCTCCCATAACACCCCGATTTTGGTTCTGGGCCCTGCAATCTTGTAGGCTCAGCTTCTTGAACATTCAGTCCGCTCTTACAAGCTCCTGGGAACGGTTGCACAGAAGTGCCCACCCCTGGTGATGGTTCCTTGTCAGGCAACTTAACACATTTTCTTTAAAAAAAAAAATTATTGATTTTTTACAGAGAGGAAGGGAGAGGGATAAAGTTAGAAACATTCATGAGAGACACCAATCAGCTGCCTCCTACATGCCCTCTATTGGGGATGTTCCTGCAACCAAGGTACATGCCCTTGACTGGAATCGAACCTGGGACCTTTCAGTCCACAGGCCCACTCTCTGTCCACTGAGCCAAACCGGTTTTCGGCAACACATTGTCTTCATCCAACCCTCAGAGCAAAGCCAGCGCACCTGCTCCTCTGCTCAACCACTGCGTTTAAGGATCCTTCCCCTGACCTCCTTCTAATCAAAATGCAGCTCTCTGCAGATGGCCTTGGACGAGAAGCTTCTGTTGGCAGTTTTGCTCTGTGAACTGAGTTCCCCCAAGAAGGCTGGCCACGGGCTGTGAGCAAAGAGGGCATCTTTGAGGGCCTTAGAGATGCTGGAGTGTGGACCCCAGAGAAGAGACACTTTGGGGGGCATGGTTCTGTTGCTAGCAGGGAGAGTCTGACTTGACGTTTCTCAGGATGTTAAATAAAATATTTTAAAATGTAATTTTGAGAATTCGCTTTTATCTCAAAGCCAAATGCTTTGGGGCATGTGTCTCTCATCCACGGGGCGGTGTTTAGCTTGATGTGTTTAACACTCGGTGATTTAGCTCTGATGGAACCAATCACTTAATCACAGGCTGGGCCCGAAGGCGCCGGCCTCCTGTGGAGCTGGAGACTCAGAAGATCCCAAGCTGAGTCTCTGAAAGGTCTAAACAGAGAGAGAGAAGCTGAAAGGCGACCTTAACGGCACCGTTCCGCTGCTCCTGGCAGCTGCACATGGCGATCCCTTGTGAGGACCCGGTATGTGGCTGACCTCGTTAAGGGGGCTCCTTGCATAAGACTTTAAGATGAAGACGAGGTAGTCGGCTGGATTTGCCCAGGGTTCACCACCCAGGGCTGGTTTTTATCTGAAGACATTCTTGAATGCTCCCATTTTTTTGGAAACAATAAGAGGAATTAGCTGAGAACACAAACGTAACTGTGGGTGAACGACACACAGTCTGCGGAAACCAGAGCCTTCACATGCATGTCAGTGTTGAATGTAACATACATTCCAGGCGCGTTCTTGCTTAACTTCCAGTTCCTTCTCAAGATGCCGGCAGACTCTTGCAGCCATGCTGGTGGCTAGTCTCAACTCTGATTCTAGCCCATGTTTCCTGAGTTCCGTCCTCCGGTGCTGGCCTACGATCATTGCTAGAATTCCACACTGATCTGCAGCTTTCAAACTCCCTCTTCCTGCTGTTAAAACGTCCTCTATACTAGGGAATCTCTGAAGAAACTACTTGAACCATTTATGCCAATAACACTTACAAATCACTTTCTCTGCTATTTGCTGATAAGAAAAACCAGAGGATTTAATATATTTTTGACCTTCAGGAGCTAAATATTGACTGTTTAATCAGATGGAGAAAAGGTCTGACATAAACTTGGCTTGCGCTAGGTGGTAAAGTTCTCTGCTGTTCAGTATAAAGGAGCATAGTAAGACTCTCTTGATGTTCAATTATTTTATTATAGGAACCTGTTTCTCCCTTCTGGTACGTAAGCGTGCCATGTGTTTGTTCCTCTCAAGAACCATGAAGCGGGATTTAGGTAATTATGAGGAGTCAAACATGACCAGAGCCGAAGCTGGTTTGGCTGAGTGGATAGAGCGCCGGCCTGCGGACTGAAAGGTCCCAGGTTCGTTTCCAGTTAAGGGCATGTATCCTGGTTTCTGGCACATCCCCAGCAGGGGGCATGCAGAAAGCGGCTGATTGATGTCTCGCTCTCATCGATGTTTCTAACTTTATCCCTCTCCCTTCCTCTCTGTAAAAAAATCAATAAAATATATATTTTTAAAAATGACCAGAATAGAAAGTAGTAATGGTCCCTAAACTATATTCGTTAGTCAATTCAAATATAACTGAACTTCAAATAAACTTGTTCACCAGTTTTAATTTCTGTTCCTGACAAAAGCAAAGTTCCCCGTTCTAATGCTCTAAAAAGCACCTCCTAATTTCTGGCCCGTGGAATGCCAGTTCCCTGTCTCCCCTTGTATAATGGTTAAAATAAGGCCAAAGCACCAGACGAAGCTCTGTGTATGTTTAGTTCTACGCTCTCAGCACACCGATCCTGTCATCCGTGGCAGGAAAAAACATCATTGGGACAGAGCATTGTTAAGAAGACTGTCCCTCCTGCCACCAAACAGACCCTTAATTTATTATATTTTACTGTTTCCCTTTATAAACTTTCTCCTCTGCTTGTTGAGAACCAGTGTGTTTTAGGGTCAGATTCTGCTTTTTGTAACTGATAGAAATTATATCTGTGATTAAACAAATATCCTAAATTACTTTTTAAAAATTCCACGAATAGCCGCATCCTCCTGGGAGTGGGTTATGTGTCCTGTTCTGTAGATGTGAACCAGATGATGCTGAACGAGGACCTTTGACCTCAGGACCCGTGCGGCCGTTTTGAAGGAAACCAGGTGGAGAGCTGGGTCTGAGTTGGACATCCCTTCGTGCATGAGTGTCTGGACCTCACGGAGAGTCGATGCCAGAAACCCTCTACCAGGAACCTGGGTCCATCTTTAACACCTGTTGCTCCTTTAGGTTTTGGACTTCCCCTGGGATGGAGGGCTGAGTGGCGGTGGGTACAGGGGTGCTTCTCCCTTCTTCCTTTGGAAGTGGTGCAGTCCCTCGGGAAGAAGAAGGGGTTGGAGCTAACCATCTGGCTTGGGATCTCAGATCCACCGTTGACGATGGAGACGAGGTTATTATTTAACCCCTGGCCTCCTTTCTTCCTGTGTTACGTAGGATAAAGCCGCTGCCTGGCCGGATTGAGTAAGATAACGCATGTCAAGTGCTGAGAACAATGCCTGGCATTATGGGGAGGGCAGCCAGTGTTTGTTCTTCCTCTCCCCTTCATCTGCTTCTCTCCCCCTGTTTCTTGGCTCATGGACCTTCTGTGAAAGCAGATGAAAATAAGCCCAGCACAACTCTGCCTCTTTTTTCTTTTTTTTTTCTAGCATTTATGTTCTCCCATTCCATCTTTGGACCATTCTCTTTCTCTTCCATCACCGCATACCTTTGCAACGTGATTTCATGGGTTTCCATGGCATTAACTGCTAACCGCATGTCGGTGACTCTTAAGTCTTCTTCCTCTCGCCCGAACTCCAGACCCACGTTTCCGTCTGCTCACAAGGTACCTGCAGACCGGGAGGCCATTCAGATCAAACTCATTTCTTTCCTACCACTTACACCACTAGAGTAAAATTCTTTTTGTCAGTGTACCTTCCTGATGAGGCTCCCTGATCTTTTCAAGGGTTGAGGCTATTTCTTACTTGTTTATTATTATTATTTTAAAACATATTTTTATTGATTTCAGAGAGGAAAGGAGAGGAGGGAAAGAGACAGAGAAATAGCAATGATGAGAGAGAATCATCGATCAGCTGCCTCCTGTACGCCCCCTCCCTCCACTGGGGGTGGAGCCTGCAACCTGGGCATGTGCCCTGATGGGAATGGAACCGTGACCTCCTTGTTCATAGATCAATGCTCAACCACTGAGCCACACCAAACAACTATCATTCTGTTTCTTATTTATTTTTGAGTCTTTAGTGTTTAGACAGATTTTAACTGGTAAAAGGTCTTTATTTTACTTCTATTTTTTGAAAGACAGTTTTGCTGGGCATAAAATTCTGAGTTGAGAGGTTCCCCCCTCCAGTATAACACCTCCTCCATATCCATTTCAATGACCCCTTGGATGCTTGAAACTGTAGACAGTACTAATCCCTGTATGCAGTTGACCCTTGAACACATGGGTTTGAACTGTCTGGATCCACTGGAGTTTTTTTCACTTGACCCAGACAGTTCAAACCCATGTTGTTCAAGGTCAGCTCATGGTTGGGAATCGGTGTAGAAGGGCCTGCTGTAGTTATACCTGGACTTTTTTTAAAAATATATTTTATTGATTTTTTACAAAGAGGAAGGGAGAGAGATAGAAAGTCAGAAACATCGATGAGAGAGAGACATCGATCAGCCGCCTCCTACATGCCCCACAGTGGAGATGTGCCCGCAAGCAAGGTACATGGCCCCGACCAGAATCGAACCTGGGACCCTTCAGTCCGCAAGCCGACGCTCTATCCACTGAGCCAAACTGGTCTCGGCTATACCTGGACTTTTGACTGCTCAGAAGGTTGGTGCCCCTAGCAGCACCATTGTTCAAGGTCAGCTGTATACTATGTTTTTCCCCTATACCTACATACCTTTTCAGTGAAAGGAAACACTTTATGGCTTCTCTTTGGCATGCACAAATTGCCAGTATCTCCACTCTTGCACTCTGGGGGCTATTATGCAAGTAAAATAGCTGCATAAAAATTCAGTTTAGAAGCCAAAAAATTTTGATGGATTTAAATTTGTCTTTTCCCTTGAGGAAACCCTACAAAGTTGTGAAAATCTATCCAAGGAGGAAACTACAAAATGATTGATTTCTATGGTAATTTTTCTACAACATTATTATTAGAGAGCAGATGCTTTCTCTTTTTGAACGAGGACAAAAAAAATCATTTCAGTTAATAAAATCACACAATTTCAGAGATTTTTTTAAATGAGTATGGAAGGAGTTCAATCATGAAGACACTCATTTTTATGGTGCTGTGGTTGGTGCTAAATTTAATGGAAAAACAATTAGGATTATAATACCCCAAATTTCCCGAATCCTTTTTAAGTAAAGCATTCGGTCATTAATCAGTTAGTTAGTGCAATTCATCACAATGTGTTTGAAATCAGAAATCTAGAATGCGTAATCACAATATGTGATTCTTTGTGAAAATAAACATTGCCTCCCCAGCCTGTGGCATGTTTCATGAATGAGCTACATTTGTACCTCCCTGATTTTTTTCTATAGATTGGCTCATGGTGGTGATGATGAAGATGAAAAAGGCGAGGCTGATGCTGATGGATGATAATAACTATACCTTATTAAGAGCTTATCATATTCCAGGAATATTACCTCATTTAATCTTCACTCCAGCCATAGGAACAAGTGCTAATATTACCCCCACTTAGAGATGAGAAATCTAAGGCTCAGACAGGTTAGGTTGTTCAAGGTCACACTGCTGGTGAGTGGCAGAGACAGGATTCAGACTCAGGCATGCTTGACTCCAAAGGCCACCAACTTTGCTAGAACAAGTCACGCCATTCCAGAAACATGGTTGTTTTTTGAGCTGTTCACAGGGCTGAATCTCACATCTTGGTTCCAAAAACAAAAATAAAAAAAACAAAAACACAGCCGAAACCGGTTTGGCTCAGTGGATTGAGCTTCGGTTTGGAGACTGAAGGGTCCCAGGTTCGATTCAAGGGCATATACCTTGGTTGCGGGCACATCCCCAGTGGGGGGCGTGTAGGAGGCGGCTGATTGATGTCTCTCTCTCATCGATGTTTCTAACTCTCTATCCCTCTTCCTTCCTCTCTGTGAAAAATCAATAAAATATATTAAAAAACAAACAAACAAAAATAAAAACAACCCCCACAGCCCAGACAGGATCCCTCACAAAGACCACTTTTATTTTCCTCTCCCCTGTCAGTGTCACCTTCCAAGCATTTCTCAGACACCTCAAGATTCAGAGCTGTTTGTAACCCTGCCAAAATGCTTATGGTTTGGAGATACCCTGTTTTTTAAAGTAATTCTTTTTCAATTATATCTTACATTCAATATTATTTTATATTAGATTTAGTTGTGCAGCATAGGGTTCGACAATAAAAATAGGGAGACACCCTGTTTTTATCCCAACTATTTTTTGCATTATTAGACCCTGTGGGTGACTTTCCATGACTTACTTAGAAAAATGATAAAACCTAGTTGTTTGCCCCAGAACGCCATACCTCTCAACCATTAGAAATAAATGTCACTTTCTCTGCAAGCAGAGGCCCACCAGGGGAACTGTCCATGGTGGTTCCTGACAGAACTAACAAGTCACGTTAGGACCTTCCAGAGTTGGACATGGTGCTGAATTTCTAGCTCTCTCACTTCCTTCCTTCTTCCCCTTTCCTTTCTCTCTCTTTCCTCCCCCTTTACATGTGTTTATGGATTTCAGAGATGTTACAGAAATACAGGGAAAGTATGTATATCCATCGAACTTGTCCAATTGCATTTCAGATGTCAAGATTCTAATTTTCTGATGATTAGAAATAGCAATATGTTTATTATGTGCTAAAACAACATAAAAATGTTCTTTGATGAGCAAGTTCATAGGGTGTCTACCACACATCCAAAGTACTTGGTGTCTTTAGATTAACTGTCTTGAGTGATAATCTTTAACTCCCATGAACATAAAATGGAAAGAATCTTATTCGTACAGGCCTACTTTGGTTGACTTTCTGAGTATATAAACCACTTCTTTTTAAGAGCGGGAGGAAGGGAGATATACACACAGAGAGAAACACTGATGTGAGAGAGACACATTGATTGGTTACCTCCCATACCGGGGATTGAACCCCAAACCCTGGCATGTGCCCAGAACAGGAATCAAACCTGCAGCCTTTCGGGTTATAAACCACTTTTTTAAGGAGCAAAAGAAACCACCTCTCTGTGGTAGGCTGCCTCACTGTTTCCCCATAATTTTGGTGCTCCTCTTTATAGGAGTGACTTGCTTTGGCCGATATAATATGTTTCTCTCTGTGTGTATCTCTTCCTTCCTCCCTCTCTTAAAAACAAGTAGTTTAGCTGAGACCGGTTTGGCTCAGTGGATAGATGGTCGGCTTGCGGACTGAAAGGTCCTGGGTTCGATTCTGGTCGGGGGCATGTACCTTGCTTGTGGGCACATCTCCACTGTGGGGAGTGCAGGAGGCAGCTGATCAATGTGTCTCTCTCTCAGCGATGTTTCTGACTTTCTGTCTCTCTCCCTTCTTCTCTGTAAAAAATCAATAAAATATATATTAAAAAAAGAAGTAGTTTATATACTCAGGAATTCAACAAAAGTAGGCCTGTACATATAAGATTCTTGGCATTTTATATTCATGGGACTTAAAGATTATCAATATAAGACAGTTAATCTAAAGACACCACGTACTTTGGATGTGTGGTAGACATCCTGTGAACTTGCTCTGTTTATAGGAGGATTATACCTCCCTGCCCTGTTGAACTCAAAGGAGGCCGAGTGACTTGCTTTGGCCGATACAATATGGGCCGCTTCTGAGCAGAAGCTGTAGGAGTCAGCATGTGCGGTTCTCCATTAGCCTGAGTCCCAGAGTGAAATTATCTGGATCAGAGCGGCGGCTGACCCTCCCTGGACAAGCAGAACGAAGAACAAATCTCTGTTGTAAGTCACTGAGGAACTTGAGGCATTTATTACCCCAGTTTATATAACTTAGCCTTTCATGAGGGACACTCTCATTGGCCACTGCAAAGAAAAACTAATTTCTAGTGGTGATAAACAGTAGACTTTGAATTCATGTAACAGAACCCGTGTGGCTTACAAAATACTCAACCTCCTTTCTCTCCTGTTGGCTAGACCTGAGGAAATGTTCCTGGTAGCCCTTCAGGATAGTTTCTGGGCACTCCGTACCAGTTCATGGAGGCTGCCATGACAGAACACCATAAGTTGGGTGGCTTCTAACATCCCAAGGAGGTGATGGTGTAGGTGGCTGTGAGAATTCTAGTCACTACGTACAATATTTGCCTTTACAACACGACAAAGTTGTCTGCATTCAAAATGGAAGTCTAATTGCACCCAGCTCTAACCTAAAATTAAAGTAATTCCTTGCTTTCTTTTCCCTTGTGTTTACTTTGTTAGAATAAATGGAAGCTTTAGATCTTGTATTGGGTTCCCTTGGAAACAGATTCCGAGATGGGGAGTTGTACGCAAAGGGATGCTTTGGGGGAGTGATATTGGAACGCTGACTTATAAGGACCCAAGAAAGGCAGAACTGGTTGAAGTGAGAAGCTGTCAAACAATGTGGTAGCAACTGAGGCTTCAGCTCCTCCTTTGAGGAGCCTGGAGGTAGGAAGGCTTTTCCTAGTTGCCCCTCAGGGAGGCACAGAGGTCTGGCCTTTGTAACCCTGCATCAGGCATCCATGGCTGTGGACTGCCCTCTGGGAAGGGGCATAGCCTCAGGCCAGGCCACGCCCTGTGGCTGAGGACAAGGTTCCCCTGAGTTGTCAGTGGCTGAGATTAGCAGTTGGAGGACTGAGTGCATTGGCTCCAAAGAGGAGATCTGGGTGGGCCCATTGCAACCCACCTTCCTGCCATTCAGATGAACTCCCTTCTTATGGTCAGCTTGCCCCACCTTGGAACAGGTCTCGTAGGATTCTTTTTTATTTTTTTTTTAAATTTTTAAAAATATATTTTATTGATTTTTTACAGAGAGGAAGGGAGAGGGACAGAGTCAGAAACATCAATGAGAGAGAGACATCGATCAGCTGCCTCCTGCACACCTCCCACTGGGGATGTGCCCGAAACCAAGGTACATGCTTCTGACCGGAATCAAACCTGGGACCCTTCAGTCTGCAGGCCGACGCTCCATCCACTGAGCCAAACCAGTTTCGGCAGGTATCTCTTCTTATAAAGGCGCTAATCCCATTATGGGGGCCAGGACTCTCTTGATCTCATCTAAATCTAATTATGCTCTGAAGACCTCGTCTGTAAATGTTATCACAGTGGGGGTTAGGCCTGCAGCATATGCTATTGAGGAGGGCAAAAACCAGCCCATAGCATAAGCCAACTCATCCAGGAACCAAGATCAGCCTCTTTCCCTCCTCCCACAGATGGTAATAAGTCCCACCTCTCCCCCTTGTAGCCGTAGCTGTGGACTGAAATACAGGGGTTCTGGGCCTTTTGCTTCTACTGCTCACTTGCACCGTCTGGTGCCTGATCCTGGATCCACCACTCCCACCTGACGATGGATTGCTTCCCTGTGGCAGCACCTATGTCACGCTGGGCAGCTGCAGTTCCACCTAGCAGGAATAGATGAGCCACTCCATTTCTTCTCAAGCCTGGGAGCATGCAAGTAGCTGCTTTGGAATGATGCACACTGCGTGCATTGATCATAATGATAACAAGTGACTTTTTAAAATGCAGCCTAGTGATTTAGCAAATGGCTTCCCATTACCTGCAAGATAAAATCTACACCCACGCTTTACAGAGAGTCCCAGTCCCCCAAGGACCCGGGTCTGCCAACTTTCTGTCCTCCTCACTTTCACCATCATCCACACACACAGCCCTCAGGTCCTGGCAGGAAACAGGTGACATACACAGAAGGGCTAATTGAAGAGTTTAGGAGACCATTTTTCAAAGGTGTGGACAGAGTTGAGGGAAACAAGAATGGAAGGTCATTGTCACTTCTAGACCCGAAGGGGCAATGTGAGAGGGCTTTTCCCAGGACCTAGAGAGAGAAGGGTCATCTTAGGGAGCTGGGGCTGTGGTCTGGCATGTGTGTGTGTGTGTGTGTGTGTGTGTGTGTGTGTGGCAGAGGAGGATAATTATCTGAAATGTGTCTCCCTCTTCCCTCCATTCTCCACCTGCTGTTGCCCCTTGGCTGAACCCAATTGGAATCGGGAAGGCAAGGAGCCCTGAGACGCATTCTGAGGAGGCCACTCCCAGTTCCAGAGCCGGGTGGGCAGACGCGGGGGCAAACAGAACATGGAGCAGATACACTGAGCTTCATCCTGCCCCAGCCTGTGCCTCTCCCTTCACCCCCAATGCTCACCGAACCCCCACCCCTTTCCTTCCTGCCTTGTGCACAGGCTAAGCTCACCCTCAACTATCAAGACTCATGGCAGCCTTTCCGTGTGAATAGCTCAGTGACTGTGTGGAGCACACGGAGCACAGTGATTGTCTGTTGACCCGTCTGTCTCCCATCACGGGAGCTTGTCCAGGATAGGAGCTGGGTCTTTGTCTGCTATTCCAAGAGCCCAGCGGTAGCCTGCACCTAGTGGGTGCACAATAGCTACCCATTGATGGGTCTCTCTCTCTCTCTCTCTCTCTCTCTCTCTCTCTCTCTCTCTCTCTCTCTGTGTGTGTCTCTCTGTCTCTCTCTCTCTTTTTTTTTTGCTGCAAAAAGCGTTGTCTCATTGGGCCAGTGCCTGGGAGAGGCTCCGGGTGGCTGGAAGAGCGGCCAGCGGTTTGGGGAAGAGGCTCAGGTGGAAGCAGACCCCAGGGGAGCAGAGGGCCCTCCCAGGCCTCTGGCCCCACAGGCCCCAGCGGTGCTGGAGGGGCCTTTCCCGGAGATGCTCCCAGCCCGGCCCGGGCCGCCGCCTGCGGAGGGGAGGCAGGTGCGGCCCTTCTTCTTGATGAGCTGCCCCTCCTGCCCCGGAAGTGGTTCTGCAGAAAGTCAGGGAGCGGGGGGCCTGCGGGGAGACCCGGCCTGCAGCTGCCCCCGGGCCGGGCCGGTCTCTCCCAGGCCGGGCGGCCGGGCTGAGTGTGGCCTCACCTGGGGAGCCGCTCCTGGAGGAGGACGCGGCGGGTGCGGGTCTGCCAGCGGCGCCGCCTCAGCGGCTCCTCCGCCAGCTCGTGGCCGAAGCCCGCGCCCTCGGAGCCGCACGTCGGGGAAATGGAGCCCGGAGAGAAGAGAGAGGTGGGTGTGGGCCGCTGAGGCCGCTGCCAGGTGGGGGGACCAGCCTCCACCTGGGGGGGGGCCCTTCTGGGAACGGGCGCTCCTGGCGGGGGGCCCTCAGGAGTGAAGGGGGACGGGGTGCGGGCTGGTCCCGCAGGTGGCTGTGCAGGTGGCTGTGCAGGTGGAGGCGGAGGAGCCGCAGGAGGGGGAGCAGGAGCCAGGGGGTCCCTGGGGCTGTGCCCCCATCACCGGGAAGCAGGAGGCAGAGGCAGAGTTGGCTGCTGAGGACCCTTACTTTCCTGCAAACAGCGCTCCTTTGGGGGCGCGGAGCCCTGTTCAGTGCAAACTGGGAAAGGCTGGCTGCTTAAGAGGAACCATGTTCCCCTGAGTTCCAAGCCGTCCTGAGACTTAAAAAGCCCCTTTCTCTTCAGGGAGGGAAGCCCTTACCCAGCACCCGCCTAGGAAAGAAAGGCCGGGAAGCGGGTGGAACCCAGGTCTTGTGCCTCCAAACCCCTCGCTCTTTCCTCCTGCCACTGTCACCCCAAAGGAGACCAAGTGCCTCAGGTGGCTCGGTGGGGCCATCTCACCCAGTTTTCACAGGAGCCGATCTCAGGGGGGACAAGTTCTTAAAGGGCCCCTATGTGCTGAGGCCTTGAGACCTCAACCACAGGCCTGGCCTGGTGCCAGCGCTAATCATTTTGTCTGGGGAAGGTTTAATGGCCTCTCTGAAGTGAGAATAGTCTCATGTTCCTTATTGTTTAAGCAAACAAGCATTCACAGAAGCCAAATAGAGGGTTAACATTTCAAACAGCGGTTTTTATATAAGATGGATGCTTCAATATTAATTTTTGCTCCCAAAGATGCGCTAGGTCTTATTTTCAGGGGATGTCTTATTTTTCCATGAAGAAGAATTTGGCACACATTTATTATTGAACAACAACAACAAAAAAGGAAGTGTATTACCTGTCTATGGCACGGTAGTAGTTGTCATCACAAACCAGCTCACTGATGGGCCACAGCACAGCCGGAGCTGTTCAGGCAGGACGAGGTCTCTTTAAATCAGGAGTCAGACGCCTGACAGTAGCTTCGGGGGCCTTCTATTCTGGGGGAGGCCTTGTTATCAGGGAGGTCTTATTTTCGGGGGGGGTGCCTTCTATGACAGCGAAAGGCAAAACTGGAAGTAGGTCTTATTTTCGGGGAATGTCTTACTTTCGGGGAAACAGGGTAATCTCATTCGTTTCAAATGTTCCCGAGGAAGAAGAAATTCCATCGATGCGCAGCTGCTGTGGCCTGTGTCCCACGTTCCATGTGTCCTTCCTGATGGCCTGTCCCATTGATTTCGAACTTGTCTAGTCAGCCCCCACAACGGTGTACCTCAGTTCCTTTTAATGAATCTGTGAAAACATGTCTCCTACTGGTCTGGTTCTCTGGCTGAACTCTGACTAAACGAACCTGGCTAAAACGAGGTTTCCAAATGTTAGCAATGGTTCTTCCTCGGGAATAGGGGTGGTCTTAGGTGATGCACTTTCTGATTTCTCCCCCTGTGGCCACCCCCCCCACCTCATCTCCCCAGTGTTCAAGTGTTTTTAAAAGAACATTTTAAAAATAGAAATAATAGTCAAAAACCTGCATTTCAAAACAAAGTATTAGTTCAAAAGCAGCCATTGCACAAAATCATCTGAAGCCTAATTCTATTTGCAAAATGCTCACAGAACTCTAGCAAGTGTTTATAAAACTTAAAGCTTCTAAAAACACAATAAAAAAAAATAACCCTTTTTAGCCTTTTTTACGGACTTGGACAAAATAATTAATGTAAACGATAATCTGTTGTGCCCTCTTTGCTTCTTGAATGCTTCTTGAGCCCACGGGCCATATTTTACTTTTCCTTTGTCCTAGTTGCTGTGTCTTCAGGGCTGAGCATAGTGTAGGTCCCTGTCAATGTTTCTTCACTAATAAACATGTCCTATCTCCCCTTAACTCTTTTGCAGTACGTTTCCCAAAGTATCCACTTCACCCTTTCAAACCACGGCGGGAAGCCCTATAATTTAAAAATATACTAAACATTAAATTGTTACACGCACATTTTCTTTATTTTATTAAAAATATATAGACAGTGTTTATTTTTATGAAGTTGAAATAGCTCTGCACTTACCATTTTGTGCTTTGCTCTCTTATTAATAATATTTCAAGCCCGCATAACCTTGAGTCAACACAATCCATAAACTTGTCATCTTAATGATTATGGAGCAGTCCATCGTGTAAACATGCCACGGTTTGCTCATCCATATCTCTATTTTTAGACATTTGAGCTGTTTCCAGTTTCTCCTTCTTATAAATAACGTGACCGTGAAGGTTTGTTTAGACCAATAGGTTTTAAAATTATCTTTTTTTGGGGGGTCATTATCTTAGGTTGATATCCCTAAAGATGAATTGCTTGGGAAAAAAAAAAAAGGCACGAACATTTTCTTGCCTGTTGCCAGACTGCTCTCTAGAAAGACTGAAATAATTTCACAGCATTATCAACAATACGTTTCCCTGCCGGTTTGGCTCAGTGGATAGAGTGTAGGCCTGCAGACTGAAAGGTCTCAGGTTCGATTCTGGTCAAGGGCACATTCCCAGCAGGGGGCATGCAGGAGGCGGCTAATCGATGTCTCTCTCTCATGGATGTTTCTAACTCTATCCCTCTCCCTTCCTCTCTGTAAAAAAATCAATAAAATATATTAAAAACAAAAACAAAAAACGTTTCCCTGAAACCAAATCTGCAGTGGATTCTTAACCGTATTATTCATTTTCTGCTAGTTCACTAGTATATAATGGCATTAAAGTTGCTTTAAGGTGCTGTGGAGTAATGGTCTTACTATCCTTAGAAACTCTATTGGTGGGGGGCCGTAAATGCTTAGAAGTATTTTTGTCTGGCTTAAGGATCTCCAAGGCACCAACTTACGACTTTCTAAGGTTTTTGCAAAAAAAAAAAAATGTAGACTTGCACCTTTGATCTAAATTTCATATTGAAGCTATGTCTTCCTGGTGGTACCTTAGATTTCATCTTTGCCTTGAGGCCATTTTTTAACGTTGAAAACATTTTGCTGCCTTGAAGACTTTCCTGACTCTACATGCCCTCTAAATTCTGCTCAAAGGCCTTTATTTCGCTCATTCCCTTCTTTTGTGTTCTATCAGTGCGCAGACGGGGGAAAGAAGCCACTGGTGATTTCATTTTGCTGGAAACCTCCTTCCCATATCACAAGCTTGTGGGCAGCCTTTCTGTTGGTGATGTCACCACAGGCAGCAGTTTCAGTAAAATTTCCCCTGGTTTCTTCTCTTTTTCTTTTTTAAATATATTTTCGTTGATTTCAAATAGGAAGGGAAAGGGAGATAAGATAGAAACATCAATGATGAGAATCATCCATTGGCTGCCTCCTGCACACCCCCTACTGGGGATCCAGCCCACAACCCGAGCATGTGCTCTCCACTGGGATCAAACCTGGGACCCTCCTGTCCGCAGGCCAGTGCTCTATCTACTAAGCCAAAGCAGCTAGGATAGTGGTCGGCAAACTCATTCGTCCACAGAGCCAAATATCAACAGGACAACGATTGAAATTTCTTTTGAGAGCCACATTTTTTAAACTTAAACTTCTTCTAATGCCGCTTCTTCAAAATAGACTCACCCAGGCCATGGTACTTTGTGGAAGAGCCACACTCAAGGGGTCAAAGAACCTCATGTGGCTCTCGCGCCGCAGTTTGCCGACCACTGAGCTAGGGCATTTCCTGGTTTCTAAATTGCATCCCTTTGCCTCACTGCTCGGCCAGCCCTCACAGTAGTCTTCTGGAGCGTCTTCAGGCCTTCTCCCACCTTCTGCTCCCAAAGCCAGTCCCACATGTTTTATGTTTTTCTCACAGCAGCATCATGTGACTAGTTGCCAGTTCCGGTTTCAGTTGTCACTGTGACACTAATCTCCCAAACTTAGTGGCTCACGACAGCCACCAGTGTGTTATTTTTGTGTGACTTTGTTGGTTGATTGGTCTTAGGTGGGAGGTTGTTTTGTTCCTGGGCTGCAGAGTTGAGACTGGGCTGGACTGTCCAAGATGGCTCATGCATATGATTGGCAGTTGGTGCTGGCTGTCCAATGAGAATCTGGTGCCCTCCATGCAGCCTCTCCGTGTGGCTTGTTTCTACAGTATGGAAACTGAGGTCTAAGAGGAAGGAAATAGAAGCTTCTAGTCTTACGGTCTGGGCGGGGAGGTCCAGGGTGTATTTCTACTATACTATACTGATCAGAGAAGTCCGAGGGTGTGCATTGATTTAAAGGAAGGGAAAATAAACTCCACTTCTCAATGGAAGGAAGGCACAGGCATACAGGAAGGAAGGAAGTACAGGTATCATCTTTGGAGGCTATGTATCGTGTCAAGGTGGCTGGGTCATTCATTAGCTTTTCTCAGGAAAACTGTGAAAGTAGAAGACACCCACTGTCATTCATTCATTCATTCATTCATTCATTCGTTTCTAGTTTTTGAGAGAGCTTCTACTATGTGTTGAGTGCTGTTCTAGCCATTGTAGATATAACGGAGAAAAAGACAAAGTCCCTGCTCTTGTGGAACTTATAGACCAGTTGGGAGAAAATCAAAATTAGTCACCAAGAAAGATAGTAGATGGTTGTTGTAGGTTGAATTGTGCCCCTCCGAACCCTGTTTACATGGGTCTTTCCTAATTCACATGGACCCCCTCCAGAGACCATTCATCTCCAGTATTACAGAGGCCTCCGATTCAGTGACCCACCACTACCAAACACCCATCCTGACCTCACTTCTTACCCAGGCTAGACACCAAGGCCCAGCGTTTTTAACATTCCTCCTTGGCTTCTTTCTCTATTGCCCGCTCCTGGAATATCCCAAACCTCATGAAATCCAACTGTCTGCTGACTCCACTCCTGAACCCAAGCATGTGATTTGCTTTAGAAAAATGAAAGTGTTTGGAACTGATTTCTGAATAGAAGTTTTAAAAATCAACGCAAAATTCATTACCCTTCTTTCCCTTACCTCTCCCTTCCCCTCCTCTCCCCTCCCTCCCTCCCCTCTTTGTGTGGAGATCAGTTTTGAACACCTTTGGATAAATACCAAGGAGCACGATTGCCACGCCATATAAGAATATGTGTAGTTTTATAAGAAGCCATGAAATTGTTTTCCAAAGTGGCTTGTACTGCTTGGCATTTCCACCAGCAGGGAATGAGACTTCCCATCGCCCCCATCTTGGCTAGTGTTTGACATCAGGGTTCTGGATTCGGGCTGTTCTAACAGGTGTGTAGTGGTATGTCATGGTTGTTCTAATTTACATTTTCCTGATGACATACGACGTGAAGCATCGCCTCACATGCTTATTTGCCATCTGTCTGTCTTCCTGAGGGAGGTGCTTATTGAGGTCTTTGACTATTTTTTAATCAGAAAGAACCGACTTTTATGAGCCCCGATGTCCTTACCTATGAAATGGGGGCCTTGATGCCGGCACTGACTTTATCACAGGGCTATGGAGAGGTTCAAGGTGGGATAAGATATGCAAATGATAAGGCTCTAATTACATAGGCAGTAGTATTTGTGTGGTTGTCCCTTCAACTGTCCTTCAGCAGGATTCTCTTCTTTGTTGTGTCACTTCTGATCTGTTATTTAAGTTCTAAGACTATCAAATTAGAAAATGAAAACCAGAAGAAAGAAAATTCACAAGCAAAGAGAGTAGCAGTCGTCAGGCTCAGAATTCCTCAACTGCCGTAGCTCCCATGATGAACTGGCGCCTCTCCCTTCCCAGGGGCTGTGGGAGGCGGTCTTGTTCCCATCCCAACGAGGACAGGGAGGCATTGCTGACATGGAGAAGGTGACAGGGAACAAGATGAGCAGAGCTCTGCTCCCTGATGTGCCCGCCGCTGATGCCCTGCCCCATGCTGACAGGAGGCAGAGCTTTAAAAGAACAGATGTGTGCAGGATCTGTTCGCCGATGTCAATGAAAGCAGTGCTGATTGAGAAAAACACAGTGTCAAACCCACATTTTAATATTTGAGAATTTACTTTATATGAGCTATAACCAATAGTTGCTCACCAGGCTGGCTGCAGAAGACTCACTTGGGGGAACTCATACACAGTTTTGTTTATTTAGAAATATTTATTACTAGAGGCCCGGTGCATGAATTCGTGCACCAGTGGGGTCCCTTGGCCTGGCCTGCAGGATTGGGCTGAAACCGGCTCTTTGACATCCCCTGAAGGGTCCTGGATTG
>PVJN01017230.1:0-41003 GCA_004026805.1 Lasiurus borealis | reverse complement strand
AAAAGGCATTGCTATATTGAGAGGAGACAGGCAGAACTGGTGAGCAAGCAGTTTGCTAGTTTGCTGGGGTGAGCAAGAGAAGAGAGAGGTCCCAGAGGCTGGCTCGAGGTCCCCTTGACAGAGAGGTCACTTGCTTCAGGCTCTGAATTTCAGCTTCTGCCCCACTTTAAACAGTGGCTTTGGGAAGCAAGTGATGTGCTAACCATATAGTTCTGGACATAATTAAGGGCATCACATCTCTGACCTCAAAAACCTGCTCCCCTGGTCTGGTGGATGGTTGCAGGGGGGTGGGAGGGGGGTGACAGGAGCACCCAGGAACAACATCCTCCCGCCCCTCACCCACGCTGCCTCTACAGCAGGGAGGGGGCACTGGGTTGGAAGATGGACATGCAGCAGGCTTGAATAGCCCCACATCTTCAGCCACTGCAAGCACCTCCCAGAGCTCAAGAGGGGCAGGGCCACTTCCGCTTTCTGAGGTTCCCAAGGTACTAAAATAAGAAGAGACGTCGAAGCAGGGTTACCAGAGTTGTATTTTTAAAAGCTTGCAACTAATAAATTAACACATTTAGTAATGAACATGCAAGGCAACAGAATCATACTATTCAAAAGCCAAACGAATATCTATTCACATTGCAACATATTCTAGTGATGTCATTTAGCAACGGAACCTGGGTTTAAAGATGTGTGATGAACACCACTCTCTCTTTTTTAAGTATGTATTTATTGATTTCAGAAAGAGGAAGGGAGAGGGAGAGAGAAAGAGAAAGAGAAACATCCAGAAGAGAGAAACAGCGGATAGGTTGGCCCCTGCATGCCCCCTACTGGGGCCCAAGCCCACAAACCTTGGCATGTGCCCTGACCAGGAAATGAACCCGTGACCTCTCAGTGCATGGGTTAGCGCTTAAGCACTGAGCCCCACCAGACCAAACATTGCCTTTTGGTCTTGTCAGTTTTTTCTTGGGTTAAATGTATAAACTCATTTGGAGATAACAACAGGAGTATAAATTTAAGGGCCTTGACAAATGGGCAACAGGGGCCCAGATGACCCTCCATCCAGCATCCGGGTGATAAGTGGTAAGGCCGGCGAACCACTCCAGTCTCATGCAGGAGATACACCCCTGTCTCCTCTGTGGTTCCAATCACTGGATCAACCAAAGACATCTCTGCAGTCCAGGAGCAGGGCCCGGTCCAGCTGTGCGAGGAAGGCGGGGAGCGCTGCTGGGAGCGCTGCACACACTGGAAGGGCCGCCTGCACGGCAGAGTGGTGATGGTCACTTCCCACTCTGGGGCTGGCCTTTTCCTTTCTGTGCCTCCTCGGCGTGGCTGCCCGAGGCCCTGTGCAAGCCCTATTGTTCCAACTGGCTAAAACCACTTGACATTTAGTGCGGCAGAGACCCTGCAAGGAACTAACTACATGCTCAGTGGTAGGATTCACTGCACCAAAAAATTAGACGGTTCCACCGCCTACCTACACATTTCGCTTGCATTGCAAGTGGTTAGAAAAGAAGGCAGTATCGGGCTTTCTTCAGATTCCCCCTCAAAAGCAGCCGATCAAAAGAGTGCACTGTTCACCTGGACACAGGCTTATGACCAAGACAACATCCAGGCATACCAATACAGATGCACTCACTCAAACACTCACTGCACACAGGTTCATTTACTGCATGCCCACTGTTTGGCAGGTACTGAGCTAGGTGCTGGGTACACAGCTACGAATAGGATATGATCTTTTCCTTCAACAACATCCGAAGATGACGCACATGGAGAGCCCTGGCCAGTGTGGCTCAGTTGATTGAGCATTGTCCTGGGCACCAAAAGGTTGCTAGTTCAATTCCAAGTCAGGGCCCATACCCAGATTGTGGGTTCCATCCCTGGTGTGGGTCCCATGCAACCAATCAACGTTTCTCACATCGATGTTTCTCTCCCTCTCTGCCTTCCTCTCTCTCTAAAACATCGATAAAAACGTTTTTAAAATAGAATAAAGCAGGCCTGAGATGCCAGCTCCCTTCCTTCCCTCTCTACTCCTTCCCCTCTTCATCCTCCCCTCCTTTCTTTAATTCTGTTCCTCTTCCACCCATCCACTTTCTGCTCCAACCTCCCTGCCCTCCTCTTCTAACCTCAAGCACTGGGTAAACATAAAAAAAGCAGACGCTTTCTTATGCCCACGGCTTCCTCAGCCCTAGAAAGCTGTCGTTCTTAATGAAAATGCATGCTTTTCTCGTGCTCTGCAATTTATTTATTTCCATCCAAACCTTCAGAAGCAGGGGAACTTATCAGTCCATGTCATAAATACTGGATTTTATTCCTCTTTTTTTTTTTTTTCTTAAAGCTGTAGCTCCCCCAGCAAGCATCGGGCGAGGACGGTGCCACACAAACAGAAAACTGAATAAAGCCCCAGGAGAATGCAGGCGTTTCAGAGCTCCGGAGTTTTAGCTCCGCTCCCTGTGTCAAGGTGGTTTCTATCTGTGTCAGTCAGCGCGTCACAACATCAGCCTCCATCCCCCGTGGCACAGCCCCCCTTCGCGAGCACCTTCCCACACAATTTCATCAGCTGTAAGGCTGCAACCACCATTGATGTTACGATCGTGATTATGTCTACAAATGGGGAGGGATGCGGCTTTCTCTGCTCAGTCAGTCCCCATGAGGCAGGTTCCCCATAGAACAAACCCTTTTCTTTTAGTAAATCCAGAATGCTCATTGCTTAGCGATGTATTCATATGAGTTACCAGTTCACTAGAATAACGTGTTTATTTGCATGGGTGAAGTTCCTTCTTCACGCTGATGTCAGGATGGTTCCATAGCATCCCCATAGTCTGTGCCCAACCATAAAGCCCTCAGCTGCTTGATTTTACCATACTTTGCTTTGAAAAACGACTTTGTTTGTGAAAAATGGGTCTTAGACTTCACCTTCTCTGAACCTTCAATTTAGTCCCCCCCCTTTACCCCTCCCCCCTCAGCCATCTGCTTACCCAGCCCCTCTATGCGCTTCCTCCACCTGCTCTGAACATCCTTCTCTGCATTCCTCTGCCTCCCTCACCTTTCCCTCTAGGGACTTCCTCCTTCTTGTGATTTTGTATTTGGCTATAAATGTTAACTCTATTCTGTGGAATATTCTCTCAAGGCCGTACCAGTGGCTAAAAGAACTCAAAATCGTCATAAAATACAAATGTACCATATTCCTTCTGACCCAAAGAATCAGCTTTAAGAGTTTACGACATCGCTGAGAATTAACTTTCCTTATGATTGTTGTATCAATCATAGCACCCAGAATATTGCATAAAATAATGAAAACCTGTGTGGAAGAGCTCTGAATGCTTACTGACGCAGTATGCTGTGACCAGCTAGTAAAACAACATAACGCAACCCTGGGGAGAGGGGAGTATGTCACCGTCCGGCACTGAAAATGGAAATAAAGTTGAGTAAAAATGTAAAAGACGAAGACCAAAGGAGGAAAAAGAACATTGAGATTGCACCTTCGTATGCATGTGTGACATGCAGTCATAATTCAGAGTTACATTAAAGGGTTTTTTCGTAGAATGAAAAGAAATCAAAGGGAAGAATGAAGGAGAGTTCTCTTTGGACTACTGCTCAAAAAAAAATGTATTTATGGTATCAGGAGCATCAAGGAAGAAGCTTGAGAGCGAGAAGTGGGCTAAAAACACTGAGTGAGCAGTTTGGAGAGAGGATTGGCACCGCTTCTAAAGCAATAGGCAGGAAGGGAAATCGAGAGCACGCTTCCTAGCAAGAAGTTTCCATTCATGCCAAGGCAGTGGGTGATCACCGTCAGCTATATACCCAGACTACCCCCTGCCTGACTCACAGGATGGGCTCTGGTATTTCCGACCCCAGCAGCGGGCCCGGGGGCGGGGGGGAAATCTCTCCATGGCACCAACCCAAACTCTGATTCACCATCGGTTTGGGGAAGGCCTCTTTTTTGGCCCGCTAAAGGGGTGGTACTTCTGTGAAACTACTGTTTACATACAAGATGGCAATCCCTGCGGGAGGAGGGGCTGCCTTTTGAAGGGGTACAGCACAGCCTGGGCGTATGGGTTCCTTCAGTTACCATCAGAGCACATCTCTGCCCTGGGTGCCTCCTCTTGAGGAAAAAAAGGCTGGGTGCTGGTCCGGCTGGCCAACTGGCCAGTGGAGTGGGACCCACAATCCGCTGTCGACCACAAGGTCCCACTTTTTTTTTTTCTCAGGGTGAGACCATTTCGGGGGGAAAAAAAGTATTTCCTTCTTCACCAAGACCAATGCCTCTGCCCTGGAACCCCGAGGGGCCCTTCTGCCCAGCAGGGAGGCTCAGGGGCCATGCACGCTCCACCTCCACTTCTCCAGGTTAAAATGGCTCTCCTGAAGCTGGAGCTCAGCCCTGCCTCCGATTCTCAGAACTGCACTGCAAGCTTCTGGCCTCCTGGGGTGGGAGGTGGCCTTGAGCACCTCTGGTCTGGAGCCCTCTCTGCCCCGTGGAATGCCCCTTCCCTTCAAATCCAAGGTGTTTCCCACCCAACGGTTTCTCCCACCAGAGGTGTTTCGAAAGGTGCTTTGAGTCAGGAAGACCCCAGACCCAGCAGGGAAGTGCTGAACACAGCAACAGTTACCTAAGAGGCGCGGTCACGGCGGGGACATCGCTTGTCAGACCTGTTCTCTCTGACCAGGCCGCCGCGGGCCAGGCTGGACAGCACCCGTGTCTGCTTCCAAAGGAACTTCCCCTCCAGGCCACATAGGTTGCTAATCTAAAGTGACCACACACGAGACAGCTGCTGCCAAATGCCCTGGGGTCATCACGCCTTTCTGGGCTGTCCCAGAGGGTGAGGAAGGCGCTGCCTGGGCTCCCCAAGGGACAGGAACAGGGAAAGGCAGGAGCCCCATTTGTCCAGAGACCTGGGAGAGGAACGATGCTCTCTCCACGAGAGAGAGTGGGTTATGGGGGGGAGCGCCGGGCAGAGAAACCTCCGGAGCCCGGAGCCGCCTTTACCCCAAACCAGCTTCCTTGGAAAGCCAGAGAGGCGAGGAACCCCCACAGAGCAAACCCACCACCAGACCCGCCGGCGGCAGGGAGAGGCCGGAAAAGTTCCTCCCCGTGCAGAGCGGGGCTGCCGGCCGCTGTCCAGGGTGCTGAACGGTCTCCGCGGGCGCCAGAGGGCCCCCGGCTGCTGCGCGCCTCCCGCCGCCGCGCCGCCCGCTCTGCCCTCCAGACTCCTGCCCTGCCCTCCTCCCCGCCGCCCCTAAAAGCCTCTCTCTCTTTCTTCCTCTCCCCTTCTCTCCTCGCCTCCCCGCCCCTCCGCCCGTGCCCTCCACTCTCTGGGGCGGCATCAACTCCGCCGGCGCCCGCCCGGCCCCGCGCCCCGCGCCCCCGGAGGAGCCAGCCCCTTCCCCAGCAGCCACCTCCTCCGGGCGCCTCCGCCGCTGGACCGCCGCCTCCTACCTTCTTCTTTCGGTCTCGGGAGCGGTTCCTTCGCTTCCTGTTTTCCTCCCTCTCCTTCTGCTCCTGAAGGGCCTGCGCCTCGATGTCTTTGATTTTCTTGAGCTGTTTGGCCGCTTGAGCCATGGCGGGTCGCGGCGCCCCGGTCTCCGCCTCCCGGGCCGCTCACGCTTTGGCAATGCAGGCGGCGGCAGCCTCCCGAGGAGGAGACCGGGAGTCTCTCTGCTCCGCGAGGCGAGGGGAGGCGGTGGGGTGGGAGGAGAGCTCCTCTCCCTGCCGCGGGGAGATGCGGCCGGGGCGGCGGGGAGCGGGCAGCGAGGCGCGCGGAGGAGCTAGGCGCGCCGCGGGTCCCCGGATGGCGCCTCCCGCCGCGGCCCGAGCTCGCTCGCTCGCTCGCTTGCCTGCCAGCGCCCGGGACGGGCTCTGGGCTCGGCCCCGCCACCTCCCTCCTCCCTTCCTCCGTGCCCCCCTCCCGCTCTCCTGCGGCGGCGGCGGCGGCGGCGGCGGCGCGGGGACGGGGGAGGGAGGAGGGAGGCGGCGGCGGGAGCGGGGAGGCGGCTGGGACTGCGGCGAGCGCCCGGCGGCGAGCGGGCCGGGGCGGGCACGGACTCCGGCCGTTAACGCAGGAGGGCGCGGCAGCGGCCCGCCACCCGGGGTCCCCGGCGGCCCGACGCGGCGCGGCGCCCGCGCTGGTGCATGGCGAGCGCCCGGCTGCAGGCGGGAGGCCGGCCGAGCTCCCGGCACTGCAGTGCCAAAGCCGCCGCCGCCGCCGCCGCCAGGCGCACGGGCTCACGCCGTCGGGCCGCGGGGAACAAAGCCGCCGCTGCACCCGGAGCCCTGGGCAGCCGCCGAGGACCCTGCCGCGGGCGGCCTCGCGTGCCTGGGGGGATGTGGGGGGAGCCAGGGGAGGAGGCGGCGAGCCCCGCGCCGAGAAGACCCCCGCGGCCCGGCGCGCCTGGAGGCGGTGGCGGCGGCGGCGGCGGAAGCCACAGCCACGCGGGGCGCGGAGGCAGGACCCGCGTGGCTGGGGAGGGAGGGAGCGGGGGCGGGCCTGGGGCGCCCCCGGGCGGCGGCCGCGGTGGGGCAGCGACCAGCCAGCCTGCAGCCTGCAGCCTCCGCCTCCGTCCCGCCCAGGGCGCTCGCCGAGGGGCGCGCGCGGCGCCGGGGCTCCCCGGGAGAGGGCCCGGTCCCGGCCGTTCGCTGAGAGCCAGGCTTGCCCCTGGCAGACCGTGCGGGCCTTTCGTTGGCATAGTTACCAGTGACAGATAGGAAACGTGTCCAAGATGAAGTGAGCAGTTTCCCCGGATTCCGGCGCACGGTGGTGCGGCTTAGGTTTCCGCACCGCGGCCCGCCCGCCCCCATCCCCATCCCCACCGTCTCCCACTCCCTGGCTGGCTCGGCAGCGCCGCCGCCTGCACGGCGCTCGGCAGGCAGTGCAGAGCGCACACCCGTCTGTCTGGGTAGCAAACTGCGGGAAGGGCACGGGGTCCTAAGGCATCTAGTCCACTCCTCCAGAAACAGAGAGGAAAACCGAGGCCGGGACCAGGGAACCAGGGCCCCTTCAGTCTGGTGCCGCTCCCACCACACCCGGGGGGTCGCACCCGTTCGTCCACTAAGGACTAGGGAGGGGTTTGTGGAAAACAGTATTTAAGACACAGTCTGCTTCCTTCCGCCTTCTTCCTAAGTTACCCTGTTTCCCCGAAAATAAGACAGTGTCTTATATTATTTTTTGCTCCCGAAGATGCGCTAGGTCTTATTTCCAGGGGATGTGTTATTTTCCCATGAAGAAGAATAAAGTACACATCTGTTGTTGAACAACAACAACAAAAAAAGGAAATTTATTACCTGTGTACCGTGCGGTAGTCATTGTCATCACAAACCAGCTCACTGGCCGCAGCGCAGCCGGAGCTGTTCAGGCAGTGCGAGGGCTCTTTAAATCAGGAGTCAGACGCCTTACGGTAGCTTTGGGGGACCTTATATTCCGGGGAGTCCTTATTATCGGGGAGGTCTTATTTTCGGGGGGATGCCTTATATTACAGCGAGAGGCAAAACTGGAAGTAGGTCTTATTTTCAGGGGATGTCTTACTCTCAGGAAAACAGGGTAGGGGCTTGATGCATACATTAAACCGGCCACAGGCTAGAGCCTAGAATCTATCTCCACCCTACTGTGCGGAAAGGACTCTCCACGGGCTCCAAGCTGAGCACCCTCTCCCATACAGCACTAACTCCGGGGAGTGGGTGCATCACCCACCTCCCCTCTCTCCTGCTTTCCTCTTACTGGAACGTACCCTCTGCCCCCAGGCCCTTATCCTATACAGTCCTCTCCACCACGTGCCAGTGATGAAGGTGCTGGTGGAAACTTTGCTTTGAACATTGTCCTTTGCCGGGGCTGGGTCTGTGCCCGCTGTTCTTCCCACTCTAGATCCACTGAAACAAGGAGAACCACAAATGCCAACCCCATTTCAGTTTTCAAGTAGCCACATTTTAAAACGCTAAAGCCGTAAAATTAACTTTAAGAATATATTTTATTTAATTCAACAAGTTCAAAATTTAAAAAAAGAAAAACTACTAGTGAGATATTGCATATTCTTTTATACGAAGGCTTCAAACTCCAGAGTGCATTCTATACTTACAGCACATCTAAATTCAGATGCTGCACATTTATTGGCTTCCAAGTCACATGTGATTTGTGATTACGCTATTGGACAGCACCATTCTAGACTTTCTCGCAGGCCAGCTCACCATGCTGGCTGTCATCGGCCTGCACACACACAAGGCACACATTTTTATCTCAGCACAGACCTCCCCTCTGCGCTCCAGGCCCAGGCACCTGTGCTCCTCAGCCTCCTACCTTCCCTGCCTGCATCCTTTTGCCATCCACCAATCTGTCCCCAACACTGCAGTCACATTAGACTTTTCAAAACACAGATCTGTCTGATCAGTCACTTGTCAATTCACCATTCTTTGATGAAGATCAAACTCTTTTCTGGCCCTGAATGATCCGTTCTTCCTACCACCATTGGTCTGGCTCACTCTCTGTCTTCAGTACCTTGTATGGTGCCTGGCACATAGTAGGGGTCCCGTGAACATATGTTGAAGAAATCAGCATGGTTACTGTGTTCTGGCTTAAGGAATAACATTATAGCTGACCCTCACTCAGCACTTCCATTGCCCCAGGCATTAGCAACATTCTACAGATGGGGAGAAGGGATGCAAGGGGGTGAAGTAACTTGCTCAAGGTCACCCAGCTAGTCAGTAGTGGAGCCAGAATTTGAACCCTAGCACTCTGGTTCCAGAGTATATACTTTTAACATCACCCTGCTACTAAGTTAGTCAATTTTCATATCTATGAACAAGGATACTGATAACTTCTCTCTTTAAAAAAAAAAAAAAAAAATATATATATATATATATATATATATATATATATATATTATTGATTTTTTACAGAGAGGAAGAGAGAGGGATAGAGAGTTTAGAAACATCTATGAGAGAGAGACATCAATCAGCTGCCTCTTGCACACTCCCTACTGGGGAAGTGCCAGCAACCAAGGTACATGTCCTTGACGGGAATCAAACCTGGGACCTTTCAGTCCGCAGACACACGCTTTATCCACTGAGCCAAACAGGTTTCGGCATAATAACCTCTCTTAAAGGACTGTCAGGAAGACCGGGGGAGAGAGTGGGCCTGGATTTCCCGCTCAAGTTTTGGGGAGTCCAGGGCCAGAGCGGCCACCATTCATTAGGTGTGATGGGTCCAGGACCCCTGTACCCATCGCTTACTGTTCGTTAATGATAATGTTTCCCCTTTGCATCTACAAGACTTGATTAATCTCTAGAAGGACTGTGATGCCGAAAGGGGTCTTAGACGCCAACTTGTCCAACCTCTCCACTCCTCATCAAGAAACCGAATCGGGGTACCACACTTTGTGTTGGTGGATTATTCCAACTTCACACCCTCCCCTGGTCTTTCTGACAGTCCTTTAAGGGAGATTATCAGTATCCTTGTTCATAGATATGGAAATTGACTAACTTAGTAGCAGGGTGATGTTAAAAGTATATACTCTGGAGCCAGAGTGCTAGGGTTCAAATTCTGGCTCCACTACTGACTAGCTGGGTGACCTTGAGCAAACTCGAGCGGGGGCAAGAAGAAAGTCCTGTTCGTGTCTAGGTTTCACTGGCAAGATAGTTCTTCTGGATCCTGTTACATGCTAGGAAGCCTGCAAGCTGAGAAAGAGAACATGGAACTGTGCTGTCTGAAGGCACGTGCTCCAACAAGCTGATCTGGACACAGGAGGGGGGCTGAGGGGGTGGCAGCGGCTCCAGCTGAGTTCCCGCAGGAGACAGACACCAGCCATCTCAGCAGCTCCAGGGGCTTCCTCCCTCCCCGGCAGAGGACAGGCAATGTTGGGCATTTGTGGGGTGCAGAAGATAATCCTGGCCGCTCTTCCTGTCAAGGGATAATAATAATAATAATGCTGTTTTCAGTATTGACAGTTTGCTACGCCCCGGGCACTGCTAATCGTTTAGGTAACATTTATTTCTCACAACGAACGCCTTGTTACCCTTGTTTTCACCTGAGGAAGCTGAGTTTGTTTACCTGACTTCCCCGAGGTCACACATCTTATGGGATGGAGTCAGAATTCAGATCCAAGCCGCCTGACTGGAAAGCCTGACCGAAAGGGGCCCCCTGCAGTGCAAAGGTGATAGTAATTACTTGAGTTAAGCACCTAAAATACTACCCCGAGGCAGGCAACCGAAGGGCCGGCGTACTCCTCTGAAGTGGAGGAAGCAGCACGCACAGCGCTCTGCGCAGCATCAAAGTGGAAGAGTCTGCCCCTCTGAAGGCGTCAGGGCCACGTCTGCCGCTGCCACTGCCACTCAACCAGGTGGAGGTGTTGGGACTGTGAGGCCTCCTCCGGCTCTCCTTGCCTTTTTCTTTTGACCTCCCCCTCCCCCTCCTCCTCCTCCTCCTTCTCTTCCTCTTCCTCCTCCTTCTTCTTCTTAATATATTTTTATTGATTTCAGAGAGGAAGGGAGAGGAAGAGAGATAAAAACTTCAATGATTAGAGAGAATCACTGACCGGCTGCCTCCTACACACCCTCTTCTGGGGATCGAGCCCAAAACCCGGACATGTGCCCTGACTGGGAATCAAACCATGACCTCCTGGTTCATAGGTCAGCGCTCAACCACTGAGTCATGCCTGTGGAGCTCTCCTTTCCTTTCCTTTCCTTTTCTTTTTTCGTTTTTCTTTTCTTTTCTCCCTTTCCCTTTCCCTATCCCTTTGCCCTTCCCCTTCCCCTCCTCCTTTTTCTGAGAGAGAGAGAGGAGCATCGACCTGTTGTCCCAACTCATCAGTTGCTTCTTGCATGTGCCCTGATTGGAGATCAAACCCGAAACCCTGGCACTTGGGGACAGCGCTCCAACCAACTAAGCTACCCAGCCAGGGCTTGCCCTCTATTCTCGCACCCCGGAGTCCTGTGTACACCCATGTGAGGATGGGCTGCTCATCAAACATACAGGGAGTGGCTATGAGATGAAAGTTGAACACCCCCACCCCCACAAACCCAGAAGACGTTTCCCTAGAAACCCCTCCTCTTTCTCTCTCTCTTTGGGGTCATTATTACTCAAGTAAGTCTGTATTTCAGCGGGGTTCCTTTTATTTAGCTGTTAAATAAAGGAAAGGGGACTCATTTTCATAATTTTGCTTTCTTCCCTAAAACTCCCAGCTGGTTACCTCAACCTCATTCTGCTACCGTGCATTTATGCAACTAGACCTGTTTGTGTTCTTAAAAGAATCATTATTAATTATTAATAAAACTTCCCAAGATAAAAGCTGCCTGTGCACTAAATAATATAAATAGCTAAATATATTGAATGTACCAGACATTCTTCTGAGAATATGTAACCCTCATAACAGCTCCATGAGGGAGGTGCCATTATCATCATCATCACTTTACAGATGAGGAAACTGAGGCACAGAGGGAATGAATAGCTTGGTCAAGGTCGTTGGCTAGTAAGTCATGAGGCTTAGGATTTGAAACAAAAAGTCAGTGTGTAGAGTCTTTGCTTTTACTAGAGCTAACGTCCTAAATTGAGGTTGGGCTGTCCCTGGGCCCTTGATCCCTTTTAGAAAAGAAGGACTGTCTTCCAACACCTGAGCTCTCTGAGGCAGAGGCTGCCCCTGTCCCCTGAGAGTCCCAACCTCCCAGCCTCGTGCCACACCTTGCAGCTAGCGATTCAGTTCAAGTTTGAGCCGGGAAAGGTCATTACAATGGCATGACTATGGAGGGTGGAACAGGAAAGTAAATGGGAAATCAGAGACTCTCAGAATCCATTTCTATTTCCCAGCCAATGGGAGAATTGGATTCCTCTACTGACGATCACATTCCCAGGTCAAATCACATGGCAGACAGCCTGCCCAAGAGGCCGAATCTCTGCTCCTTGGCGTGCGCACAGCACAGCTCTGCCCTCTGGCGAGATGCATAAATTATTCAAACCCGTCCTCGGTGTGATATACCTTCAAATATTTGAGGAGAGCTTTCACGTCTCCCCGGTATTTGTCCAAAATAATGTCAAACTTGAATATCTGAGCTCAAGAATTCCTCATTTCCTGTCCAAGGTTTGCAAATGAAGGCCACGTATCATTTTAATCACTGCCTTTTCCAGGATGGAATTTGAAAAGGTAAAAGAGCACATATGCCAAGGTGTTCAGAGAACACAGAAGAACAGGAAGATGCTTTACTTTCAGATTCTTAGAAAATGCTGGAATAAGACTCATTTATTCACTCCACCTGACCAGGACCCTCAGAGCCCCAGGGTAACTCTGCTCACTGCTCTCCTAGCTGTTCTTGCCCCGGCCCCTCCCCTCTCCTTTGTCATTCTCAACAGGTGCCATCGTCTTCCACTTCATAGAAGAAACGCAGGCCACCAGATCAAATGCCCTCACCTTCTTCCTCGTCCTCAACATCCATACTTGTCTGCACCACGCCCTTGCCAATGCTTCTCCTTTGGTTTATCCTCTAGATCTCATCCCCTCTCCCCTCCTCAGAAAATGCTGCCATTATTTCTCCCTTCCTCCCAGATTACAGCATGTCTCTCCACCAGCTCCTTCCCCTCAGTCTGCAGACCCTCCACAGCTATAACTATGCCATGCCCCTCCACAGCCAAGCTGCCAGGTCCCTGTTTTCTCACCCCCCTCATTCCTCACCCTGAGTTTTGTCCCCACACCACAGAACCTGTAGCTTCATTTGTATTTTGAATTTAAGTGCCTGGTGCATTTTACCTGGTTGCATATGGTTCTGGTTTCTGATACCCAACTCTCTCCTTGCCCTCCTGTCTCCTGAATGCTCTCTTTAGGGCTAATTAATAAAAACTTCTGCCCTGGCCCTTTTTCAGTTTATCGCTTCTCCCTCCGTGATCTTAGCCTTGGCTGCAACTAGCACCCAAATACCAATGACACTGAGCCTGTAACTCCAGCTTTGACCTCTCTCCTAAAACTAATTCAAGCAGTGAACCTAAGGCCTCCTGGCAGCACCATCAGAAGTCACAGGCATCTCAATGCCCCCACTTAATGGCACTACCATTCACCCACTCACCATGAAGCTTCCCACTTCCTCTTGTTTATAGCCCCAGTTCCACTGCCCACTAGATTCCAGAATCTTTCTTCAAAGCTAGTTCTCAGATTTGAATGTTCATTCATATCAAACCCCTCCTCCCCCGCCCTGCCAATATAGGAATCTTATTAAAAATATAGCTCTGATCACTTCTCGGCCTTTTGGCTAAGGTCAAGTGTAGTAAAAATGTAGCTCTAGAGAAACCAAGATGGTGGCATAGGTAAATACCTAAACTGTTGCCTTACACAATTTCAAAACTACAACTAAAAGACAAAACGAACATCATCCAGAACCACAGGAAAGCTGGCTGAGTGGAAATTCGACAACTAGAAGGAAAGAGAAAAGCACACTGAGACTCAGAGGAGCTACAAAAGGCTGAGATACAGAGATGCACATGCAGAGAGGACAGGCAGCTGGCTTTCTCAAGCCCAAGGGAGACAGAAGCTCCTGACTGCACTGAACTCCAGTTCTGGGTGAGATTCTGGGAACCCAGACTCATTCAGGGAGAAAATGGACTGTCTGGCAGCAGGTGAAACTCGAGGGTGGATTTCTCTCAGAGGTACTTGCAGCAATTACCATGGGACACTGAGACCCAGAGGCCTCATAGGTCAGGGCTGATGGGAAGCCAAGGCTGTCTGCTCTGCCCTGAAACTTTGGCCCATCCAAGCTGCTATTTTGCAAGTCTTGTATCATAAGGCTGACTCTAGCACAGAAGTTCTCCCAGCATAGACACAGCTAATCCTCACAACCAATTAGGTTGGAGGTCAATTCCCCCCAGTGATACCAACAATTAAGACTTAACTAAAACAAGGCTGTACACACAGTCCACAAAGGAGTGTACCAAGAGTGTCCACCTCAAGTAACTGGGGAGACTGAGCCACTGGGCCCTATAGGACACCTAGCACACAAAGCTACTCTACCAACTTCCCTAAGCAGCAAAAATGCAGAGACAAAGAAACAGGTTAGAAATGAAAGAAATGGAGGAAAACAAATGACTGGATACAGAACTCAAAACCACGATTATAAGGTTTTTCAAGAATTTCCTAGAAAAGATGGATAAATTTAGCGAGACCCAAGAGGAGATGAAAAAGGACCAACTAGAAATTAAACATACACTGACTGAAATAAAAATATTATAGAGACCTAATAGCAGCCTAGAGGGATGCAAGAATCAAATCAAAGATTTGAAATATAAAGAAGCAAAAAACACTCAACCAGAAAGCAAAAAGAAAAAAGAATCCAAAAATTTGTAAGGAGTCTCTAGTAAGAACCTACAACCAAGATTACTCTATCTAGCAAAGCTATCATTCAGAATTGAAGGGCAGATAAAGAGCTTCACAGATAAGAAAAAGCTAAATTTCATCAACACCAAACCACTATTATACGAAATGCTGAGAGGTACTCTTTAAGAAGAGGAAGAAAAAGAAAAAGGTAAAGATAAAAATTATGAACAACAAATATATATCTATTAAAAAGTGAATGTAAAAATCAAGTAAATAAAAACTCTGATGAACAGAATAAACTGGTGAATATAATAGACTCAGGGACATAGAAAGGGAGTGGACTGACAATTCTCAGTGGGAAAGGGTTGTGAGGAGTGCGGGAAGAGACTGGACAAAAATCGTACACCTATGAATGAAGACAGTGGTGGGGAGGTAAGGGCACAGGGTAGAAGGGAAACTGGGTGGAAGGGAACTATTGGGGGGGGGGCAAAGAGAAACAATTGTAATCATCTGAACAATAAAGATTTCTTAAATTTAAAAAAAAATGTAGCTCCGATTCAGTAGATATGGATGGATTGCAGCAATGATCTCTACGCCCCACCCCTCCTGATACACAATTTAAATATGTGCACCCTGTGTAACACCCTCAGATCAGGGAGGGAAGGTTTGCAGCACAGCAGCATGCTCCTTCTTGCCTCCTCCCTACCACTGCGCCTCCCCAAGTTCAGCAAACTTTTACTTTTTGCAAACAACTTTTTAAAAATATATTTCTTATTGATTTTAGAGAGGAAGGAAGTGGGAGAGAAAGATAGAAACATCAATGATGAGAGAATCATTGATCAGCTGCCTCCTGCATGCCCCCTACTGGGAATCGAGCCCACAACTTAGGCATGTGCCCTTGACCGGATTCGAACATTGGACCCTTTTCTCTGCAGGCCGATGCTCTAGCTACTGAGCCAAATCAGTTAGGGCAGTGGTCGGCAAACTCATTAGTCAACAGTGTGGTTTGCCAACCACTGAGTTAGGGCAATTCAGCACTCCTGTGGCCTTGATCACCGCAGACTAACTTTGCCTAGGTTTAAAACTTCATGTGTGCCGGGCCAGCCCAGCCAAGGGTTCGGAGAACCTGAGGGAGGGCGGCGAAAGATTGAAGAAAGGACAGACAAAGACAGGCAACAGTACATAGCTGGTTCTCCATGGATCTCCAGTGCCTGGCTGAGACCACAGAGAGAGATCCAGATGGCAAGCTGATCTTTCTTTTATAGCCAGAGGTAAACAAGGTAGTGGTCACCATAGTTACAATGTTCTTATGAGTTTCACTTGTTTTGGCAGCACTTGCTGCACCTCCCACAGCCCATTAGCTACCCAGGAAGGATCTAGGGGGCGTCATAAGGTCAAGCTTAATTATGCTAAGAGGGCTGTGCCCTCTAAGCTGGGACTTTTTGGGCTTTGCCAACAGGTCAGTCCCAGGCTTAATCCTATAGCCGCTCCCTGTATTCACATAGATGGGATCATACAATATGTACCCTGTTGTGCAGAACTTCTTTCACTCACCATTTGTCTTTGCATACATATATCAGCAGGTTGTTCTTTTCTATGCCTGCATAGCATTCCGTGGTATGAATATATAACTATTTATTTATCCATCCTCACATTGATGGGTGTGGGTTGTTTCCAGTTTGAGGCTACTCTGAATATAGCAGCTCTGGACATAGCATTTATGTACACTCCTGTGGGTAGAGGTTTTCAACATGTCCAAGGCTGAGTTTTCCCCACAGGCTGCTCCTCCTACAGTTTTGCCCATCCTGGGTAATGTTAACTCCATTTCTCCAGGTGCTCAGGACAAAAACACAGACCTTCTCTGGACTCTGCTCTTACTAGCACAATCTTACTGACACTGCCTTCAAAATATTTTCAGAATTTAACCACATCTTACCACCTTTCTGCCCTACCCTTGTCCAAGACACCATCTTCTCTGTCCCAGTCACATGGCCCATATCGCTGTCTCAGGACCTTTGCATGTGCTATTCACCTCACCCCCTTAACACCCATCAGCTTGGCTCATTCTCTCACTTTCTTCTGATCTCTACTCAAAAGTCATTTTCTTGCCTGGGCTGGTGTTTTTCAGTGGTTAGAGCATTGGCCTGTGCATTGAAGGGTTGTGGGTTTGATTCCTGGTCAAGGGCATGTTCCTGGGTTGTGGGTTCAATACCTGGCCCCGGTTGGAGGTCATGTGGGAGACAACCAATCGATGTGATGTGTTTCTCTAACATCGGTCGGTGCTCCTCTCTCTCTCTTACTCTCTGTCTCTCTCTCACCCTTTCTCCGTCCTCCCTCCCTTCCACTCTTTCTAAAAAGTAATGAAAAAAATATCCTTCTGGCAAGGATTTTAAAAAATACTCACTTTATTTTTTAATTATTATTATTATTTTAATTTAATAAATCCATATTGTTCAGATTATTACAATTGTTCCTCTTTGTTTTTCCCCATAGCTCCTCTCCACCCAGCTCCCACCCCATCCTCTTCCCTTACCTCCCCCACCATTGTCCTCATCCATAGGTGTACGATTTTTGTCCAGTCTCTCCCCAGACCTCCCTCCCCCCTTTCCCATGAGAATTGTCAGTCCACTCCCTTTCTGTGCTCCTGATTCTATTATATTCACTAGTTTATTCTGTTCACCAGAGTTTTTATTCACTTGATTTTTAGATTCACTTGTTGATAGATATGTATTTGTTGTTCATCATTTTTATCTTTACTTTTTTCTTCTTCTTTCTCTTCTTAAAGAGTACCTCTCAGCATTTCATATAATACTGGTTTGGTGTTGATGAACTCCTTTAGTTTTTCCTTATCTGTGAAGCTCTTTATCTGCCCTTCAGTTCTAAATGATAGCTTTGCTGGGTAGAGTAATCTTGGTTGTAGGTTCTTGCTATTCATCACTTTGAATATTTCTTGCCATTCCCTTCTGGCCTGCATAGTTTCTGTTGAGAAATCAGCTGACAATCGTATGGGTGCTCCCTTGTAGGTAATGAACTGATTTTCTCTTGCTGCTTTTAAGATTCTCTCTTTGTCTTTTGCTCTTGGTATTTTCATTATGATGTGTCTTGGTATGGTCCTTTTTGGATTCCTTTTGTTTGGGATTCTGTGCAATTACTGGACTTGTAAGTCTATTACTTTCACCAGGTTGGGAAAGTTTTCAGTCATTATTTCTTCAAATAGGTTTTCAGTATCTTGCTCTCTTTCTTCTGGCAACCCCATAATTCTGACGTTGGTATGCTTGAAGTTGTCCCAGAGGCTCCTTACACTATCTTCAAATTTTTGGATTCTTTTTTTTTTTTTCTTCTGGTTGAGTGTTGTCCGCTTCTTTGTATTTCAAATCTTTGACTTGATTCTTGCGTTCCTCTAGTCTGCTGTTAGGTCTCTGTATAATATTTTTTATTTCAGTCAGTGTATGCTTAATTTCTAGTTGGTCCTTTTTCATCTCCTCTTGGGTCTCGCTAAATTTATCCATCTTTTCTAGGAAATTCTTGAAAAACCTTATAATCGTGGTTTTGAACTCTGTATCCAGTCATTTGTTTTCCTCTATTTCTTTCATTTGTGACCTGTTTCTTTGTCTCCACAGTTTTGCTGCTTCCCTGATTTGGTAGAGTAGCTTTGTGTGCTAGGTGTCCTATATGGCCCAGTACCTCCACCTCCCCAGTTACCTGAGGTGGACTCTCTTGGTGCACTCCTTTGTGGACTGTGTGTACAGCCTTGTTGTAGTTAAGACTTGATTGTTGTTGGTATCACTGGGGGGAATTGACCTTCAAACCAATTTGTTGTGAGGATCAGCTGTGTCTACACTGGGAGAACTTCTGTGCTGGAGTCAGCATTATGATATAAGACTTGCAAAATAGCAAAATCCTCTGTGTTCTGCTTGGATGGGGCAGAGTCTCAGGGCTGAGAAGACAGCCTACGCTTCCAGTTAGTCCTGTCCTATGCAGCCCCTGAGTCTCAGTGTCCCTCGGTAATTGCTGCAGCCCTCTCTGTGTGCACACACACACTCCTCCAGACCTCTGCCTTTTACGTCTCCCCTAAGTTTCTGTGCACTCCAGGGACCCATATGAGTCTGGGTTCCCAGGGTCTTGCCTGACACTGGGGTTCAGTGCAGTCGGAAATGGAGTTCAGCACAGTCGGGAGTTTCGGTCTTCCTCCCGCTAGAGAAAGCCAATGGCACAATCAGCAGTCAGTCCTCTCTGCATACACTGACGTGTGCCTCCAAACCTCTGCCTTTCATGGCTCCCCTAAGTTTCCCTGAGTTTCCGTACACTCCTCCCTTTTTTGACAGTCCAGACTCCTCTTGTATGAGTCTTGCCCTGAACTGGGGTTCAGTGCAGTCAGATCTGGGGTTCAGTGCAGTTGGAAGTTTCTGTCTCCCTCCTGCTAGAGGAAGCCAGCCAGGTCCTCTGCTGCCTGTCCTCTCCATGCACATGTCTCCGTACCTCAGCTTTTTGCAGCTCCTCTGAGTCTCTGTGAGCCCCTCTATTTCCTTTTAGTAGTAGTATTTCCACTCAGCCAGCTTTCCTGTGGTTCTGGATGATGTCCGTTCTGTCTTTTAGCTGTAGTTTTGAAATTGTTGTGCGAGGCAGCAGTTTAGGTGTTCACCTATGTCGCCATCTTGGTTTCTCTCTAAAAAACACATCTTTTAAAGTCCCTTTCTCAAAGTGGTCTTTTAATGAGTTTGCCAGGGTTGTCATTACAAAGCGCCATAGACGGAGTGGCTTAAACAGCAGGAATGTCGTGTCTCACAATTCTGGATGCTGGAAGTCCAAGACCAAGGGGTTGGCATGGGGGTTTCCCCTGAGGCCTCTCTCCTGGGCTTGTAGATAGCCTCCTTCTTCTGTGTCCTTGCACGACCTTCCCTCCGCCTGTGTCCTACTCTCCTCTTCTTGTCAAGTTACCGCTCATATTGGGCTGGAACCCACCCAAATTATCTCGTTTTAACTTAATTAGCTCTTGAAAGCACCCATCCCTGATTACAGTCACATTCTGAGGTACCAGGGGATAGGACTTTAATATATGAATGGGGTGGGAGGGAGAGACACACTTCAGCCCCAAACAGTCTCCCTTAACACTTTTTCTAAAATGTCATCCCCCTCCACCCCACCTACTTCATTTGTACCTTTCCTGCTATATTTAGTTCCTTAGCCCTTATCTGTCACATTATGTGTGTTTTAATTATTGTTATTTCTTATCTGTCCCCCTCACCAGAATATAAGCCCCAGGAGAGCAGGGATTTGGGTCTGTTTTGTTCACTGTATTATCTCCAGTGCATTTAACAGAGCCTGGGACAGAGCAGGCACTATACAGTTAACATATATCATTAATATATTTAACTAATTAATTAAAGGCACAACTGTTTTTGCGAGGCCTCCGGAGCATCCTGGTGCTCGTATTTCTTTCTGTGATTATTTTTATTAAAGGTTTTTTAATGAGCTTTGAAAATGGACGCGTCATTTAAAACCTGTGCCATCGTCCTTAATGGCAGACTTCTGCTCATTCATCAACAGACTGTTTTCTCCCTGGTACCTCTTCCCTCGATCCAACTGCAAAAAGCCTTTTCGTTTCTTAACCTTTTTTTTTTTTTTTTTTTTTTGGCACCAGAAGGCATGTAATTTTTTTCCCTCCTGCCCTTCTGTTTGGTATTTAAAAACACACCCCGAGGAGGCTAAATGCAGCTTCCCTGCCCCCCATCGGTGAATTTTCTGTAATTGGGGATTTTGCTTTAAGAAGATTCAATATATAAAAAGTTTAAAATGCCAAACACATTAATAAAGGAACGGGGCAAATGGGAAGGGTGATGGCTTTACTAAAATATCCTTTTTAAAAATGCTATTTTCTTTTTAAAGATTCAGTGTACAGTGCCTTTATAGTGGTTTTCCTCCCGTGCTTTTATTTTTTTTAAGAGTTATTTTTACTGCTTTTTAGAGAGAGAGGAAGAGGGAGAAAGAGAAAGATTGATATGAGAGCGAAACATCCATTAGCTGCTTTCCCACACCCTGCCACCAAGGATCCACCCCACAATCCGGGCATGTGTCCTGACCGGGACTTGAACCCACAACCTTTTGGTGCAAGGGACAAAGCCTAACCAACTGAACCACATCAGCCAGGGTCCTCCAGTGGTTTTAAAATGTGGATAGACTTGCTCTGACTGGTTCTGCTCAGTGGATAGAGCATCGGCCTGCGGACTGAAGGGTCCCAGGTTCAATTCCAGTCAGGGGCATGTACCTTGGTTGCGGGCACATCCCCAGTAGGGGCTGTGCAGGAGGCAGCTGATCCATGTTTCTCTCTCATCGATGTTTCTAATCCTCTATCCCTCTCCCTTCCTCTCTGTAAAATATCAATTAAAAAGGTTTTTTTAAATGTGGATAGACTTACACATTTTCATTCATACGATACATTTATAGCACCTGTATTGCATCAAATCAGAGCTGTTGTAGTAATGCTTTGGGAAAAGGCCTTTTCTTGATCTTTTCATTCTCCACCACCTCCCCGCCCGGCCCTAGAATTTCTAAATGCTGCTCTGGGCTCCAGTTTTGGAATCAAGGGCTTGCATGAGAGAGGGCAGCTGGGTGATCTGGGGAAAAGTGGAGGAGTCAGGGCAGGAAGCCTGTCCACATACACCTCTGCTCCCCAGAGGTCCCTCGCGGCTTCTCTTATGTCCTCTGTGACCGAGAAGCAAGCATATCCCAGACAACGCCTTCAAAGATTTCAGCCAAGACTGGTTTGGCGCAGTGGATAGAGCGTCGGCCTGAAGACTGAAAGGTCCCAGGTTCGATTCCGGTCAGGGGCATGTACCTTGCTTTCGGGCACAACTCCAGTAGGGGGCGTGCAGGAGGCAGCTGATTGATGTCTCTCTCTCTCATTGATGTTTCTGACTTTCTATCTCTCTCCCTTTCTCTCTGTAAAAAATCAATAAAATTAAAAAAAAAAAAGATTTCAGATAGTTTCCCTCGTGCCTCAGGCTTTCAAAATTCAGGATTCCAGAGTCATGAAGTAGGCTTGCCACCAGAACCCCAGGCTGGCTGATGGAATCCCAGGATGTCAGAGCTGAAAGGCAGGTTCCGGGTCCTCTGATCTCCCTTTTGCAAAGGAGGTAACTGAGGTGCAGGGAGCAGGCGTGACTTCCCGGAGGCCACCCGGGCTGCCTGGTGGGGCCAAGAGAAGCCAGGCTTGCCTAGAAGTCGTGGGATGGTGGCACCAGGGGTGTGGAGCTGCAGGGAGGAGACAGAACGCTGTAGGGCAGGCCAGGAGGTGTGCGTTGGTTTGAGGGCTAACAGCCACGTTTAGCTCATCGTCAAGTAGAGTCACAGCTCAAGGCCCCACCTCAAACAGAGAGAACAATGCGGGTGGCAGGAGGGGCCTGATCAAAGGCACCATCAGCCCAGAGCTCCATTCCGCAGGCGGCTGGGAGGTGGCCTGGCACAGGGGAGGGCACAGGAAGGAAAAGGAACCGTCCTGCAGGGCACACGTGAGCAGGCAGATGTGGCTATGCCTTCGGGAGCAGAGGCTGTAGCAGGAAAGGGCCCTGTGGTCCCTTCCTCTGAGTGATAGCCAGGGGTCTACTCTGTGGTGTGGACAAGTATCTCCCTGAGCCTCAGCGAATGAGGAGGCAGTTCATCTGGCCTCTCTTGTCCCCTCACTGCTGTGTCATCAGCCTCGTCCCGCATGTGGCATAGGGAACTCGGTAAATGTTTATTGACTGGCCGAATGAATGACACATTCCCCTGTACACAGCCACGTGCAGCCTCAGAATGACCATCCAGCTGTGTGACCACAGGCGAGCTGCCTAACCTCCCCACGTCCCAGCTCCCTCGTCACTAAACAGAGCTGCTCTGAAAGGTCCCTTGCACTTCGACAATTCTCAGATTCTAGGAAATTCTCCAAATCAAAAGTCAAAGAAACGTAATGGCCCAATACTTTAAATGTAGACGACTATAGAAATGCACCAACATGTGAAAGGCATTTAGTTGTAAACTTTAACTGCAAGTGTTCTGTTTAACTTTAAATGTGGGTTGAGTTTGCTTTCGGATGGAGCAAAACTCGAAAGGCCTTCGGGATGAGCAGGCAGCCCAAGTGAGAAAGAAGTCAAGACCAGTGAAGGTGGAAGTGGGGGGAGCCAGCCATCACCCTGAAGGCGTCTCAGAGGAAAGGAAGTAGGAAGCCGAACAGGGCGGAAGAAACAGAAATGGACAAGAAGAAAAGGTGGGGGGAAGCAGAATGAAAGAAAACGTGAAGGGCAGGGAGATATAGGGACAGAGTATTTAGAAGTTTCACAGGCAGAAGTCACTTCGTTCTACTGCATTGCCCCACACAGAGCAAATACTGTCACATTTAGCACCGTGCTCCGGCTAGCAGCTAAAAGCAGGAAAAAACCTAGTGGCCACAGGAAAAAGGAAAGGTTTGAGTTAGCCTACAAACGTAATGGGGACATGTCCATTCAATGGAAAGCTGTACAGCCTTTAAAGTAAATAAAATAGGCTGGATGGTTTTGCCCAGTGATTGAGCTTGAGCTATGAACCAGGCCATGGTTCAATTCCCAGAGGGAAGGGTGGGAGCTGGGTGGAGGGGTGCTATGGAGGGGAAAAAAGAGAAACAAATGTAATAATCTGAATAATAAAGATTTAATTTTTTAAAAAGTAGGGTGAAATTTTAACAGGAAGTAAAGAGAAAGAATAGGGAAAATCTAAAGTAGGAAAAGGGTAAGAGAAACAAGATAACAAAAGAGGAAAAGTTAGGGAGAGAGTCATGGCATAAAGGTAGAGTTGAGATAGAGTAAAATGATGCTAAAGGAATGATGAAAATAGAATGTAGAACACTAATCCCCAAAAGGTAAAACTGTAGTAGTAATAATACATTGAAAATAAATTAATGTAATAATTAAAAGGTAAAATCAAATGATTAAAAAAATAGTTTCTTAAGTAAAAGATGAAAAAAATAAAAAATAAAAAGACAGAATGTGTAGTAGTTAAGGTCATTCACTTCCTCTATTATTCTGTTTGGCACACCTGTTTCCCAGCCAGGATAGTATTGCAGTTCCCTGCATTCCACTGCTCCTCAGTGCTGAAAGCCAGTCCTAATTTTTAAGAGGCAGTGTGTCTCAATTTCTTTATTCCTTTATTGTGAGTACACAAGAGTCAATTTGTGATTCAGCCTCTGGATGGCAGTGTTTCTGGATTGACCTCTGAGACTATAGGTCCTTTCTAGCCTGTGCTTAGATCCTGCTTTCCCTGTGGCAGTCAATACTGGTTTGTGGGAGTGGTCTGCCCCAGAGCTGGTTCTCTGATGGTCAATCCCTACTCTGATCCCCAGGTTCCAGAAAAACAACTTGCCCCTGCAGTCTCCTAGGCTGCCCCCTATGTATTGTGCTTAGCAATCAGAAGCAAGGATCTGAAAAAGGAAAGAACACAAGTCTGCGCAGTCCTTCTTCCCCGCTCCTGTCCAAGTAGCTGACACACTTCAGTAACTCCCAGGCTGTCCTTCTGCGTCAGATTAAAATGGGTTGCTTTCTAGAGATCCCCTCTGGTAGCAGCTCTGAAGACCCGCTTCCACATTCACGGATCACACCAGGCCCAACAGCCACAGATTTCTCTAGATGCAGCGTACCCCCTGTCCTTCAGCTCCCAGAGTGCACGTGCCTTTCTGTTCTGCAGGACCAGAGACCTCACTTTATCCCAAGCACAATCTAACCTTTCTGTGTGGCTTGTGGAGCTCCTCTGAATCCAAGTGTTTGAGCCACATGGGGACTGGTGTTCTGGGGCTCACAGCTGTTTGGTGGATGCCGCAGCTGTAGATTTTCAGGCTTCTGTAAACATCCACTTTCCCCTTCATGATGGCGTAGTCTCCATGTCCAAGCTGGTGGTCCCAGGAGAAAAAAACAGCAGCAGTGAGGCTGCTCGGTCAGGGGAGCCCTGTCCAGCAGTCCCCCACCTTCTCCTGGAGGATAACTGTCCCTTAACTCACCAACAAACACTCCCAGGGCGACTCTCAGCTGTTCTCTCTGTCTGCTCAGGGATAAGGCTCAAGACATGTCCGTCTATTCTGCCACCATTTTTTTTCTCATTGATCTTTTCTATTTTATTTTATTTGTTTTTAGTCTCTATGTCATTTATTTCTTCTCTAACCTATTATTTCCTTTCTTCTACATACTCTGGGATTTTCTTGTTGTTCTGTTTCTAATTCTCTCAGTTGTAGTGTTAAATAGTTTATTATTAATTTTTCTCCTTTTCCCCCCTTTGTTTGTTTTTTAGATAGGCATGAAAAACTATAAATTTCCCTCTCAGACTGCTTTTGCTGTGTCCCAAAAATTTGGAGAATGTTGTGTGTTCATTTTCATTTCTTTCTAGAAAGTTCTTTATTTCTTTCTTGATCTCATTGGCCACCCATTCATTGTTTAACAACCTGCTATTTAACCTACGTGAGTGTGAATGTTTTTACTATAGCTGATTTCTAATTTCATTCCATTATGATCTGAGAAGATGCTTGATATGATTTCAAGCTTCTTAAATTTGTAGAGATTTGTTTTGTGTCTTAACATGTGGTCTATCTTTGAGAATGACCCATGTGCACTTGAGAAGAATATATATTCTGCTACTTTGGGGTGAAATGTTCTGTGTCAATTAAATCCATCTGATCTAGTGTGTCATTTAGAGTTGCTATTTCCTTGATTTTTTTGTCTGAAAGATCTATGCAGTGAAGTCAATGGGGTGTTAAAATCCCCGACTATGTCTGTATTGCTGTTGATCTCTCCCTTAAAGTCCTTCAGAACTATTTAAATATATTTAAGTGATCCTATAATGGGTGCATATATGTTTACTAAGGTTATATCCTCTTGATGGATTGATCCCTTTAGTATTATGTAGGGACCTTTATTGTCTTCCTGTGATGGACTTCATTTTGAAGTCTATTTTGTCAAATGAGTACTGCTACCCCAGCTTTTTTTCCCTTTCCATGTGCATGGAAAAATTTTTTTCCATTTCTTCATTCTCATCCTGGGTGAGTCTTTTGTTCTGAGGTGGGTCTCTTGTGGACAGTATATAATTGGGTCCTGTTTTTATATTCATTCAGCTACCCTGTGTCTTTTGATTGGAGTATTTAACCAATTACATTTAAGGTTATCAATAGCTACTTAATTTGTCTCCATTTTAATTCTTTATACCAGTATTTCCCTCTTATTTCTTCTTCTCATTAAAGCAGTTCCTTTCACATTTCTTAGAGTGCCAGTTTGGGTGTAAACTTCGTTAGCCTTTTTTTTTTTGGGGGGGAGGGGGAGTCTGGGAAGCTTTTTATTTCACTATTTTAAATGACAGCCTTGCTAGATATAGTAATCTTGGTTTCAGATCCTTGCTTTTGATTACCTTGAATACATGCCATTCCCTTCTAGCCTGTAGAGTTTCTGATGAGAAATCAGCTAACAGACTTAAAGGAACTCCTTTCTAGGTAATTTTTTTCTTGTTGCCTTTAGATTCTCTCTGCCTTTAATTTTTGGCACCTTCTGAATTTGCGCAACTTTTTCCTTCATCAGGTTAGGGAAGTTTCTGCCATTATTTCTTCAAACACATTCTCTATCCCTTTCTCCCATTCTTCCTTTTCTGGAATACCTATAATGTGAATATTGTTACATTTCCCACAGCTTCCATAAGCTGTCCTCCTGATTTTAATTTGTTTATTTTTCCTTTTGGTTCTCTGATTGAGTGATTATTTTCTTCCCTGTCTTCTTATTCACTGATCTGATCCTTGGCATCCCCTAATCTGCTGTGTATTCTTTCCACTGTGTCAAAAGAGGAATTTTAAGTAGACAATATATGAAAAGGTGCTCAAATTCATTAGTAATCAGGAGAATGCAGAAAACAACCACTACACATTCATAGAATTGACAAAAATTAAAATGATTGAAAATATCAAATATTGAAGGGAACATGTAATAACAGAAGCTCTCACATACTGCTGATGGTAGTAAAATATGGCTGCTTTTGAAACTCTTTGGCATTATCTAGTACAGTTGAAATTACACCTACCCTGTCACTCAGCAAAACCCTTTCCAGGAATATGCTAAGAGAAATGTCAGCAAATGAGCACAAGAGACCTACACAGGACTTAAATATAGCAGCAACATTGTAAAAAACAAAACTGGAAACAGCCTAAATCTATGTCAACTTTAGAATGGTATAAATACATTCTAGTCCTATAATAGAATATTAAACAGCACGAAAATAAATGAACTATAGCAAAGGCAACATCATGAACAAATCTCACAATCAGGTTGAAGGAAGCCAGAGGCAAAATGAATGATTCCATTTCTGTAAAGTTCAAAATCAGGCAAAATGAAACTATGGTGTTTAATAATGCACACATAGGTAGCAAAACATTTTTTAAAAAATATATTTTTTTATTGATTTCTTACAAAGAGAAAGGGAGAGGGATACAGAGTTAGAAACATCAATGAGAGAGAGAAATTGATCAGCCGCCTCCTGCATGCCCCCTACTGGGGATGTGCCCGCAACTAAGGTACATGCCCTTGACTGGAATCGAACCCGGGACCTTTCAGTCCGCAGGCCGATGCTCTATCCACTGAGCCAAACCAATTCGGCCAAAAACATTTTTTAAAAACTAAGAAAAAGTATTCAACATGTAAGTCTAGTGATTATCGTCAGTTGGGAAAGAAAATTGTGATTAGGAAGGGGCCTCATAGTCAGAGTGGAGGATTTCTGGTTGTTCTTTTTATTTTTACAGGTATATTAACTTTATATAGATTCAGTAAGCTGTACCTGTTTTGTGTACTCTGTATGTACTCTGTTTTCACAATAAAAACAGGCATAAAAAGGTGTTGGGGAACAGAGTCCTTCTTTTGTGGGCATATTAACATCTTCTTAGGATGCCTGACCTGCAGAGGTAGGCTGCTAAGGCAGGAGCCAGGTGATGACAAAGCCAGTACACAGGGAGGGTGGAGCAGGTTGCTGAAAAATGTTCCACAGCCTGGGAGTCCCAACAAAACGACTCAACAAAGAGGCGGTAGTGGCTGGTTTGGGTCTGTTTTGCTTTGTTTTCCTTTGCAGTTTCCAACAGAATTATTCCCTTGGCTCTCTAAAGTTGTTCTTGCAACATTCCATGTTACTCAGTTTTCAGATTATACTTTCAATCAAGTTAGTCCTAGTCAATTCTAGTTATCTTCCTTAAACAGGAGCGAGGCAGAGTTTTTAAAAACCGTGTAATTATTCTACTTCGCAAGAGATTCTTGCAATAAAGCCATCACTGCTTCCTAGTCTATCTACAACTGTTTCCATTTTCACTGGACAACTATGACCAACAACAATCCTTTTGACATAACTGATTATATAGCGGCTTTTAAAACCTCCTTTTAAAAAGAAATTTAAACCAACCAGTCTATTTAAGAAATGTAATACATCAATTAAACAATTAGAACTTATACATGGGGAAGAGCCTCAGTCCTAACCATGAAATTTTATGTATGAATGTTTTTCTTCACTTTGTCACAGGAGACTTTAAACTTAGGATTCCAATTAAAATGTTTCAAAAGAAAGTTTCAAAAATAGGAGATTCTGGGGCCCAGAAAAGCTCTTTTAGGGCCAATTTTTAAATAACTTGAGGTAATCTGGATGGCTGGTGTTTCCCAACAATGCCAGGTTTTCAATGCATATTCATAGGAATCCTAATGAGCTGTACCCTGCGCTCTAGTTCTTTGCTTTAAGCTCCGGTACGTAGCTTATCTTTCAGTTCACTTGCTTGTCTTTGTTTGCTCATCTTGTGCATATATAAACTAAAAGTTGTTTTAAAATGAACACGTCACTCAGGGAGCATTTAATATTTTTGAATGTTGCTTAAATGTAGCTTACAGACATATTTAGTAAAGAATTAAATATTAGGACTTTTTTTTTTTTTGCTAACAATAATGTGTACCCCACACTCAAAAAGTTTATCACAAGTTGTAGGAAAACAATTTCCTATTACTATCTATGTCTAGTGTTTGAAAATTTCTCCTTATTTCAAGCAAAAATTACACCTCCCACTTTTTTGAGGTTTTACATAATCCATATACCAATATTTAGTCTCCTATCAATATAGCAAGGAATCTCAATTAAGTCCAATTTGTAGCTGACACTCTGGAAAGAACATCTCCGGGTCTGTGCTGCATTATGTAACCACACCAACTTATGTAACAAACCCATCCTGCCCCTTATAGGAATTTATTAAGAAATGAGTTTTGTTTTGTTTTGGGGATTGTCAGCTTTTGATTGGTCATGCTCAAGAATTCCAGATACTAGTCAACATTAAAAAAAATAATAATAACACCTTACTCTACATAGTCTCTGTATCACTTGGAGATTTAGATTTCTTGAAAGTCACATCAAGGATATAGAGCTCTTTCCTCCCACACACACTTGTCGTGTAATAACCCTGCTTACTCTATTCTGCCAAGGACAGTTACTTTTTGTTTCTTTTCACGATGTCTTCCCATTATCATGATTGACTCATGTCTTGTATATTGTGAAAAGACAAGGACAAAAACCATCACAAACTGCCCAGGCTGTAACGGAGTACCTGAAACAGTAATTCTCACCTAAAGAGCTAGAATTGTCAACTTGACAGACACCAGCTATTGGTGAATACGTATTGTCACTATGCTACAAAAACAGCCATGCTCCGAGGCCTTGCCCTATACAATAATATAAAGCCTAATATGCCAATTTTCCCTTCAACTGGGAGTTTGACTGAGAGTTCGACCAGAGGGCAGGGCCGGCCAGCCAACCATGGGAAGAGAGGCCCTGGCGGAAGGTGGTGGCAGGCAGCTGGGCAGGGGACGGGGGGTGGGTAAAGGGGGTATGGAGGTCCTGGCCAGCAGCTGGCAACTGCTAGGGACCTTACCTGTGCACAAATTCTCTGCACTGGGCCACTAGTAGGAATAGAATTCCTGGAACCCTAGTTACTAATGCATGGCAAGTCTCAGCAATGTATTTATTAATCCAGTGTTATTACCACTCTCCTCTCACACCTATTCTCTGATGAAGAGTGAAAAGGCCAAAGGCAATAAATAAGAGCTCCTTCTCTACTCACATCACTCATGAGTTGGCTATAAATGGAAGTATATTACTCAAATTATATTTTTAATTTAATATGTAGTGAGGGTGCTAATATTTAAAATAAATCTATATCATCATCTTTGGTCACATTATCTCCCTTTGTCAAAAAATCAAAATTGCTGTATGTTGAATTTACTTATAGCAAGTAGTTTACAGTAGCAAAGGCAAGAAGTATGTTTTTGAGACACTACACTAATAATTGCACAGTACCACGACAGTCTTGGGTCCAAATCATGGTTACTTACTAGTAAGTAAGCAAAGAAATCAAGACAAACGAACCTATTCTGGATGACAACTTTAATGGCATGAGGGTTAGAATCAATGTCTGCTATAGATATTACTCACGTACAATTCCTAAATTCCTCTCAGTATGAAAAGGTAGCACATAAAGTTTGGAGATTTTCAAATGGATTAACCTAGAAAATCAAGATGAGGTTGTAATACTTTTTTTTTTTTAAAGAAAAACCATCTATATTGTTGGTATTAAGTACATATATACATGAAAATTGGATTTCAAAGCAAAAGTCATGATCTTATACTTGCTATATAATGAAGATGAAAAGGCTGTGTGTGTGTTGGGAGTTTGAAATATTTGGAAGGGAGAAAAATTCCACATGCAAGACAGACATCCAAAATGGCTCAACATAATTTATTTTTTTTATGTTAAAATGTACAGAGTTCTTTTGAAAGTACTTGCTAGAAAGGGGGGAAAAAGTGATATTACATACAAGGAGAGGAAGGGAGACCAACTGGCCCAGGAGCGCATGACATGGAGAAATACAAAGGCATCTAGGCACCCCTTCCCCTTAGCTTACAAGTCACCATGAACAAAGTACAAAGAGGTTACAAAACAGGAAAAGCAAATATAAACAGACAGGAATAGACTTAGTTAGCTTCATTTGTACATGCGGCTTTTAGAGGCATCTGGAGCTCTATTCACACACTCTAGAGATCTCTTTAAAGAGAATTTTTATCTTTCTTAAAATAGTTTTTAATATTCTACAACAAAGATAAAAAATTTTAAAGATGGAATGAAATGAAAAAGCTCTTATTTTAAAAGGCATCAAAGTCACTAACAGTGAGTTTTTAAATTTCTTTTTTAGAAGATTACCCAAGTTATTTTGCTAAAAATACATTTTTTTAAAACAGAAGTGAAAAAATGACAGGTACCAATATTACTGTGTTGGATAATTTCTTTTATAATATAGAAAAGAACATTTTTCTCTACAATAGTTCTAGTCACAAAAAGGCTTGTGGAAAAAGGGAGCTGCCCGATTGAATCTTTTTTTTTTTTTTTAAGAAACAAACAAAACCAAACACAATCGAAAATCAACAGAAACTGAATTCACGGCCCTCATTGCAACAGCTTCTCCTTCTGCCTTGACCCACCACCCTCCTCCCAATATACTTCCCTCCCGACCCACCCCAGCCCCACCCCAACCAGGAAGCAATGACATAGCTGAAGAGAGGGAGAGGGCAGAACAGTGCACTTTCTACATAGATGATTGAGAACTGGAACAGTATATACAGAGAAACTGGGTCCTACACAGCCTTGTACATGCTCAGAATTGATAGTGCTAGGATGTGAAATTCTGCCTTTTTCTATGTAACACATTTAATTGAGAAAGTCAATTAAATTGTATTAAAAAAACAACAAACCTGTGCATTTGAAAAATGTAATGCCTAATTAGTACTTCAAAATTTATCTCTATAAAATATACAAATAAGGAGAGAATTTAATGCTTATAGGTATTTCTTTAAGCACTACTTCCCCCTTTTGGATATTTGACTGCACATACCAAGTGGTATAATAATTTCCATCTTCTAATGATGGAATATATATATATATATGTATACATATATAGATTTTTTTTTACCTATCCCTGGAGCAAGTAACAGGAAGAGAACGGGCAAACTGGCTGCACAAGAGAGAATAGAACTGGGAACAACATAGGAGCCTGCTAAAACCCTGCTGTCCAGATTTGCCCTGCTATGCTGGTGGTTGGTTTATCTTTCTTCTCTTCAGCCACTCACAACTGAGCGGCTAGTGCACTCTGATTCACAGGGGATGAACTCAGGATCTCAAAAGACAAATGAAGATCAGAGGTATGTATCATTTAAGTAGCCATAACTCACACCGTGATCTTCCTTACAACACACATTCTGTCATCTCTTCCAACATAAACAGTACCAAAGCTTTGCCAGGTATTTTCAAATCACTGAAAGTTATCCATCAACACTGTAAGAATGTAAGAGGCTAATCTCTAGGAACTGTTGTTTGAGTTTAACCAGAGTCAAAGGCTCAGGAATCAAGACCCTTAGCATCTCAAAGTACATACTAAAAACAAGAGGTTGCGTGGAACGTGGGCTTTTATGGCTGATTCACCAGGTGGTAAAAAAACAAGAGGTTAATTTCCTCTTTTTGATTGTTAATTGACCATCTATATTCCTCCAAGGCTAAATAAGGATTGCAAACAGCTTTCCTCTGAGATTCTGCTGTTAATTGAGACTTACAGTATTTGTGTGTCTCTGAGTGCTAAGTGGGTATAGTAAAAAAAAATTATATTACACTTGATTTAAGAAAGACAAACATTTCAATGAAGTCCATCTAAAAAGAAACATTTTGGGGGAAAGGTTTCAAGAGGTGTGTGTGTGTGTGTGTGTGTGTGTGTGTGTGTGTGTGTGTGTGTGTAGGGAGTGGAGGGGATTTTAAAAGGAGAAGCATTTTCCTGCCTCACTTTATTAATAATAATAATAATAATATTAACAATAATAATAAGTTTAAGGAGCTTGGGTTGTTCTCCATGTCCCCATCCGAGTCTCCCATAAGTGCCTCCTGCTGGAATGAAGTAGGAAATGAAAAGTTGGGTTCAGAGGAAAGGGTCTGGTTAACCCTCAAGATGTATATATAACATTTAAAAATGACAACACTGGGAGCTGCAAACAGTGAGGGGAAACATACATCTTCAAATAAAATCAAGATATTTAACTTTTACACAAATTCTGTCCATGTGGTATGTAAAGAAAGTAAGGCTCTTTTTAATTATGAAAAGATTTTTGTGCATGTTTCCCATATCCCCAAATCCATTTTTAGATGAGTTCTATTGTAAAATGTTCAAGATTATGAAGAAAACCAAAACCCAGAACAAAATGAACCCCCACAAAAGAGAAGACCAGGTTTTTTAAAAAATAAAATAAACCAAAGAAAAATTCCTCTAAATCTACAGCAATATTTTAACTGGAAAAAAAGGTCCATTTTTTCTCTGGTTTGTCAGTATAAAAGGTTCCTTTATTTATATATATTTAAGTTTTTAATTGCAAGTTCATCTTGCTCATCTTCTCATGTAAGGTCCATTTAGTGACTGCTTGGGCACACCAGCAGCATTCATGTAGCTGTGATGGGAGGGGCCAGTGTACATCATGTTTCCATGAGGGTTTGGCTGCATAGGCTGCTGGGTATAGGCCTGGCTCCCCATCATCCCCATCTGCATCTGCATAGGATACTGTGCTGTCTGGTTCATGTAGGCAGGGTTACTATGGTAACTGCTGTTCATCATGGGTTGTGTCATTCGATAACTGTTCATGGCATTCAAGGTGTTCATATTCATGGAATTAACATTATAGGTAGGGGTTGGCATTAAATTAACCCCCATGTTCATGCCACGCTGAACGGCCAGCGCACGAGGGCCAGCCTGCATGGCAACCGCTGGTGGACTGCGGCCATACAGCTGCTGCTGGTGAGCAGCTGCAGAGGGCAGTGGTGCAGATTTGGAGCGGATGGAAATGTGCCCCTTGACTGGCATTTGCCCTTGCAACCTCTGAGTGTGAGGAATGCCAATATTGGTAGCCGACATGTTGCACTGTAGCAGAGGTGACGTGAGGTTCATGGTGGTAGATGCCAAGTTTGGGGGCGGTGTCATGGTGGCTTGTGCTTGAGGGGTCCCAGCTAATGGATGAGATGGAGCTAGCTGAGCCAGCCCCGTGTTAGACAAAGAAACACTGGTTGCATAGGAAGTCACAGCAGGAGAATGGCTATAAGGCATGGCATGAGGGTCCATAATGGTGTTAGTCAGCTGCTGTAACTTGGCTAAACTGAAGGTGGCTGACGGTTGAGAGTAGCTGCCGGCACCAAAATCCCCTGGGATCCGCTCATAGATACTGATGTTGCCAGCGCTTCCAGATTCTGGAATCTCCATGATCATGGGCGCTGGAGTGAAGCTGTTGTTCATGCTGCACTGTGACAGGGGCGGCTGCTGCTGAGGTGGCGGAGGGGGCTGAGGCTGCTGGGGCTGAGGCGGCGGCGGCGGCTGCTGGGGCGGTGGAGGCTGAGGTGCTGGTTGCTGCTGCTGCTGCTGCTGCTGGGCCGGCGGCGGCGGCGGCTGCTGGTTGCTGGGAGGCCGCTCCACCACGCAGCTCTGAGGTGACTTGATGCTGCAGTTGGCGGCAGGCTGGACACTGTTCTGCTGCATCAGACTGCAGCTGTTGCCCATGTTGGCCATTTGCTGGGTGACAACACAACTGTTCTGGGTGAGGCTGCCGGAGGACGATAACCCGCCGTAGGAGCAGCTGCTCTGGGAAGAGTTATTCCCGCAGATGCTGCCGCCCATGGTGGAGTCGTAACTGCTAGGGTTCTCGTAGTTCTCCGTGGTGCTCTCGATGCTGCCCAGGTCACTGAAGCCACTGTCCACCACCTGCTGAGAGTGGTCTGATACGGAAGGCACATCCATCATGGGGCTGGTCTCCATGTTCTGCATAGAGGGGGCGGACAGGGATCCTTGTTCTGGGCTGATCTGGGTGTAACCGCTTTCAAGGGCAGGCACATTGGGACTGCTGACTGAACGGACTGACTGGCTGGGATGAGACTGGACAGAAGATATTGGACTGTTGTGTTCAGAAGCATGACAGTCTTCAACCATCGACATCTGAGGGTCTTCATCAGCCTGGGTGTAGCTCTGCAGTGTCTGACAAGCTGCGAGTGTCTCTTCACAGTCCTGGTAGGCACCCTCGTGCTCATTGCTTTCTTCTTGAGTCAGGGACTGTACTGCTTGCACAGTTTCCAAATCCAGTTCACTATGGGGAATTTCATCTTCCTCTTTTAACTCAATTAACTCTTCTTTAGAGTTTGAGTCTTCTTCATGATCATCCTCAGACCCTGGCATATGCTCTGATATCACGGATGTTTCATGGGAAGTCTGTTCTTCTTCAGAATCTGGTTCTGTTTCCTCTTTATCCTTTATATTCTCCCTACTGTTCTGCATATTCGTATCTAAAAAAGACTCCTGACTCCCAGGACCATCTTTGACATCTTCTCTAACGGGCTGCTCCTCTAGTTCTTTTTTCTTTGTAGATTCTAGATGACCATCATCTTCATCATCTGCATCATGATCTTCATTCTGGTTTGTCTCTATAGCCACTTCGTCCTCTTCCTCTTGCTCCTGTTCTTCCAGTTCTTGTTGCTCTTCCTCAGACTGCCTCTGCTCTTCTGAGACACGGGGTTTCTCTTCCTCCTCCTCTGCCTCAGGTTCTTTCATTTCCATCTCTGGACTGTTGCTGTCCACTGGAGAAACTGCTCTAACTTCACTGCTGGTTGTATCTTCTTCTTCTCCCTCTTCAACCTCTTCTGCTTCTATGTGCATCTCCTCCTCTTCCTTCCTTTCTTCGGTTAAAGGTAAATCTTCCTTTGATTCAACAGTTTCTTCATTCTCTTGAATTCTGAGTTTACGTCCAGGTTTAAGAATGGGAACAATGGACTCAACAATGCGCTCTTGAGTAGAAGAAACGGGCATGATTTCCCGATTTAACTTAAATCCTGGCTTGCGACCAGGTCTTTTCTTCCAGTGGATTGGTTTGCGGCTCTTGCCTTTAGGCCATCCCTTTTTCTTTTTCATAGGTGTGGATGTATCTGGCTCATGTGGAGAATCCTTCACATCACATTTTCTCAAGACAGGTACTGGCTTTAGGATAGGAGTGTCTGTACAGGAGGGATAAAAAAATAAAAATAAAAACAGGTTATAAGATCTTATATTTTTTAATGCTTTTTTCTGAGACCAAAATATACAACAGAAATAATTTCAATGGTCACCACAAACTTGATTATCTTCATTGTCAAGTTAAGAATCTAAAGAAGAAGCCTAATTAGTGACATCTTCTAAAGTTAAAAGGTAAGTTGGCAGAACAGTGAAAGAATGCTAGTCAACATTCTGTTACCATCCACTAGCTAAAACCAGTTCCACCTGTATAGTTTGGAAAGTTCCTCTAATTCAGTCTTATCATTTATAAAATAGAGATGAGCTTTATAAAGGTGCAAATACTAAATAGTTATTACAACTACTTTAGACAAATTATCTTTATTATGTAAGTTATAAATCAGCTCATATCTTTTTATTTTGTTTTGTTTTTGTAATCCTCACCTGAGAACATGTTTCAATGATTTTAGAAAAAGAGGGGGAAAGGAAGAGAGTGGGAGGGAGGAAGAGAGGGGCAAGAGAGAGGAGGGGAAAGAGGGAAAAACATCAATGATTTGCCTCCTGCATGTGCCATGATCTACAACCTAGGTATGTGTCCTGACCAGGAATTGAACCTGAAACCCATTGGTGTATGGGACAACATACTGAGCCATCCAGCCAGGTCTTTTTTCTGGTTGCAATTTACACTGAGTGACCAGATTATGATCTCTGAATGCATAATAATCTGGCCTCTCAGTGTATATCCTACATAATAAAAGGCTAATATGCAAATTGTCCCCTTAACCTAGAGTTCAACCAGCAGGCAGGCAGACTAACTGCCCATGCATGAATTTATGCACCGGGCCTCTAAGACACACACACACACACACACACACACACACACACACACACACACACTGAGTGGCCAGATTATTATGCATTCAGATTATTATGTTTTCAAAGATCATAATAATCTGGTCACTCAGTGTATATTCTCTGATTGTCTTATTTTCCACACAAAAAAATTACTTCAGTTAATTTCATGAGCCATTATTGAGAATTCTACAAAATAAATGTCGTGTTTGTATGGGAATAGCTGCAGCAAAGCATTTAGTCCTAGACAAATACCGACTTTAAGAAAAAGCTGAAGCACGAATAACAATGGTTTATTAAAAATAAATTTTACTTTAGTATTATTTTCTTTGCAACTAATTTGTTCCTTTTAAAAAGTTGTAGTAAAAATATGCATAGCATATAAAAGTCCCCAGCTTAACATTTTGGTGTGGCATTAAGTATATTTCCATTTCCATTTATTTATTTAATCCTCACCTGAGGATATTTTCCCATTGATTTTTAGAGCGAGTACAAGGGAGAGAGACAGAAACATTGATTCGAGAAAGACACACTGGTTGCCTTCAGCCTGCAACCAGAATCCTTCTGTCTGAAGAATGATGCTCTATCCACTCAGCCAAACCAGCTAGGGCATACTTCCCATTAATTTTTAAAGGAAAGAAAACCAAGTTAAGAACATGATTTGCAAGGGAAAGCTAAAAAAGTATAGTTAGCAAAAATAATTTGAAAACAGAAAACTTGTCCAACTCAACAGAAACTTAGAGGACACTATTTTAGTTTATAATGATATAAGTTATCGTTTTACTATGTGTCAAATTTTTAAAATAAATTTTTAATTTCCTACTTATTATATATCCAAAATATAAAAAATTCTAGAAAATCATCACCAAAGCAAAAAAAATCAGTCATCTTGTCACTTTATTAAAAGTATTTATTGTAGTTTTGGTTGATTTGGCTCAGTGGATAGAACTTGGGCCTGTGGACTGAAGAGTCCCAAGTTCGATTCTGGTCAAGGGCACATGCCAGGGTTGCAGGCTCAGTCCCCAGTAGGGGAAATGCAGGGGGCAGCCAATCAATGATTCTTTCTAATCATTGATGTTTCTATCTCTCTCCTTCTCCTTTCCTCTCTGAAATCAATAAAACTATTTTTTTAAAAAGAAAGTTGTCACCTTTAAAAAAAATTATATAAATATATGAGCATGGAAAAAATGAAAGTTATCCACTAGATTTGAAATTGAGTGAATTTAGGTAAGGGCTTGTGCTGGGAGGTCGGTGGGAGGGGTGGGGAGAGGAGACATATGTAATACTTTCAACAATAAAGAATTTAAATTTTAAAAAAGGGATTCTTGAGAAGCCAAGATGGCGGCATAGGTAAACACGTACACTGCTGCCTCGCACAACAATTTCAAAACTACAGCTAAAAGACAGAACAGACATCATCCAGAATCACAGAAAAGCTGGTGGAGTGGAAATTCTACAGCTAGAAGGAAAGAGAGGGGCTCACAGAAACCCAGAGGAGCTGCAAAAAGCTGAGGTACAGAGACGCGCGCGCTGAGAGAGCGGGTGCCGGAGTACCTGGCTGGCTTTCTCTGGCGGGAGGGAAACGGAGACTCCCAATGGCATTGAACCCCTTACCTTACGACACTAAACCCCAGATCCAGCTGAAACTCATTTGGGGGGGAGTTTGGACTGTGAAGGGGGAGAAGTGCATGGAAATTTAGGGGAGTCGCAAAAGATCAGAAGTCTGATGGTGCGCACAGCACTGCGCCACAGAGGACAGAATGCTGATTGTGCCGCTGGCTTTCACGAGTAGGCGCGAGACAGACCCTCCCAACTGTGCCACTTCTAACTTCACTAAACCCCAGTTTCAGGCGAAACCCTGGGGACACAGACTCATGTGGTCCCGTAGCGCAGGGGTGCTGGAAAGGCAGCAGTCTAGAGGCACTGCAAGAGAGCATGCACGCACAGAGACCGCTCCAGCGATTACCCAGCCACATGAGACTCAGTGGCCGTGGAGGGCAGGCCTGACTGGAAGGCAAGGCGGTACCTTAAGTCCTGAGACTCCACCCATCCCAAGCTCAAGAGAGGCTTTTGCGGTTTTGCAAGTCTGGTATCATAAGGCTGAATCCAACACAGAAGTTCTCCCAGCATAGTGAAAATGATGAGTCAAGGGAAGGGATCACAAACAAAAGAAATGGAGGGAAGAAAAAACGACTGGATATAGAGTTCAAAACCACACTTATAAGGTTTTTCAAGAATATGCTAGAAAAGATGGATAAATTTATCAAGAGGAGATGCAAAAGGACCAACTAGAGATGCAAAAGATCCAACTAGAGATGATAAAGGACCAAATAGAAATTAAACATACACTGCCTAAAATAAAAAATATTATACAGAGACCTAACACCACACTAGCGGAAGGCAAGAATGAAGTAAAAAATGTGAAATATAAAGAATCAGAAAACACTCAACTGGAAAAGCAAGAAGAGAAAAGAATCGAAAAATGTGAAGATAATGTAAGGAGCCTCTGGGACAGCTTCAAGCGTACCAACATCAGAATTGTGGGGGTGCCAGAAGAGAGAGAGCAAGATACGGAAAACCTATTTCAAGAAATAATGACTGAAAAGTTCCCACATCTGGTAAAAGAAAGAGACTTACAAGTCCAAGAAGCACAGAGAACCCCATATAAAAGGAATCCAAAGAAGACTATACCAAGACTCATCATAATTAAAATACCAAGAGCAAAAGACAAAGAGAGAATGTTAAAAGCAGCAAGAGAAAAACAATTAATTACCTACAAGGGAGCACCCATATGACTGTCAGCTGATTTCTCAACAGAAACGATGCAGGCCAGATGGGAGTGGCAAAAAATATTCAACGTGATGAATAGCAAGAACCTACAACCCAAGAATACTCTATCCAGCAAAGCTATCATTCAGAACTGAAGGGCAGATAAAGAGCTTCACAGATAAGAAAAAGCTAAAGGAGTTCATCAACTCCAAACCAGTATTATATGAAATGCTGAGAGGTACTCTTTTAGAAGAGGAAGAAAAAGGTAAAAGATAAAAAATTATGAACAACAAATACATATCTATCAACAAGTGAATCTAAAAATTAAATGAATTAAAAATTTGATCAACAGAATAAACTGGTGAATATACTAGAATCAGGAGCACAGAAAGGGAGTGGACTGATAATTCTCAGGGGGAAAGGAGGGAGAGGGGTACAGGGAGTGATTGGATAAAAATCATACACCTATGGACTCATCAATTGGGGGGAAAGGTAAGGGTAGAGGGAGGGGTGGGAGCAGGGTGGAGGGGAGCTATGGAGGGGAAAAAAGAGAAACAAATGTAATAACCTGAATAATAAAGATTTAATTAAAAAAGGGGGGGATTTTTTTCAGAAAAGAAGAGCATTAAAAAAAAAAGAAAGAAAAAGAAATCAAGTGAATTTATTTTTAAAAGAAAAGCTCAAGTAGTTAATCCATAAAAGCTATATGTTTATACTTATGTTCAACTAGATTCCTTCAAATTCAAAAAGCTCAGTTTGACCCCATGCAAAGCAAACACAGGCAGATGATGCTCTGGCAAAAACTGAGACAAGGATTCAAATGACTAGTGTGTGGCCCAGCTCACGTATGAGCCCATTTCTTCATTTCTAAAGAGGAAATAACAACAAGGGTGCTTTAAAAATAAATCACTGAATATTTAACTATACCATATTTTGAAGTATTGTTACCATCTTAATTAGAAATGTACTACTAATTGAGTAAGATACTTAAAGACATGATTCAGAAAAGATTCTTGAACAGATCTGAAGCAAGTCCAATTTACATGAGTCTGATCTTATTTAAGAACCATCTTCTTAGCATTTGTTAACTATTTATTGAATACCTATATTAAGCACTCAGTACACTGCAGTAAGCGAAACAGACTAAATCTATAGAGAGCACATTCTAGTTAAATATCTTCCTGACACTAAGTCTAGTTCACCTATTAACTAAAGTTTCAGATAATGGACAAAAAAGGATTCAGTAGAAAAAGAATTTTCTGCAGAAACAGCAATAGGTCCCAGGTTGAAGGGGAAATTTTAAAAAAAGTACTTTAAAAGGACAGAGAACTAAATGAGGGTGAATACACTTGATACAATTTTTAGAGATTACTAAGTCATCCTTTAGTTACTTAGTAGGCTGTGTGTGTTTTTTTCAGCCTTTTTATTGAAGGGCTGACAGCTATCACTGCTCTATCTCTAAAGACAATAAAAATACAATAAGCAAAAAGTCTGTAAAACATACCATCGGCATCATCTGACTCTTCGTCATCATCGTCATCATCTTCATCTTTCGACTTCCTCTTAGAAGAAGATCGACACCTGAGAACATTCTGTGAGGACAACCGATGGAAGTATCCTCTAGAGAATAGTTCATTTTCATCCTCTTCCTCTTCTTCTTCATCAATCTCAAAGGTGGGTTCTAATCTTGGCATCGGCCTCTCAGAGTCAGAGTCCTCAAAAGGTTCATCTAAAACTTCTGTAGTCTCAGAAATAGTTTCTGTGACCACACTGCTATTATGGTGTTTGCGCTTTCGGACTCTCCTCCTTCGGTGAAGAATTGGTTTCTATTTAAAAGAGAAATAATTTTATTAACAATAATGAACACTATCATCTCTACTAATAATATGATTAATAGTTTTTAAACCTAATAAAATTAGCACACATAAAATGAGGAGGCTATTTACTAAAATATATTTAAATATTAAAAATATTTTATTGATAGAGAGGAAAAGAGAGAAAGAAACATCAATGTGA
>PVJN01017229.1:0-40969 GCA_004026805.1 Lasiurus borealis | reverse complement strand
GGTGAGGGTAGTGGTGGGATTTGAAATCCCATGATAGGGCTAGGGTCATAGTTCAGCTCTTTAGCCAAGATTAAAACAAGAGTTTAAGGACACAGTAACTTTCAAAGATATTTATCATTTGAACCTGGGCAAAAAGGTTGAGATCTAGAAATACTGCAATTTAGTTCCAAGGATTAAATATTTAGATATTTGGAAAAAATGTTTATTGGACCATCACACAAACTCAACCCCAAGGGACACTTGTAACCTTTTGCTAGATTTTAGAAATAAGATTGTAGATGATATGTCTATCTGAGATGAAGAGGGAATGTGGGATGCTCTTCTAGATGATTTTGCAGAATATGCATGGCCAGGAGTCACAGGAGGAAAGCACTTCTTAAGCATAAAACTTCAAATGGATTAAGATGATAAATGAATTGCAGCCTGGATGGTGTGGCTCAGAGGTTGAGCATCGCCCTATGAAACAGGAGGTCATGGTTCAATTCTCAGTCAGGGCACACACCCAGGTTGCGGGCTCAATCCCCAGTAGGGGTTGTGCAGAAAGCAGCCAATAGATGATTCTCTCTCATCATTGATGTTTCTATCTCTCTCTCCCTCCCCTTTCCTCTCTCTGAAATCCACAAAAACATTTTTTAAAATTAATTACAACCTATAAAGAAGGCATTTTGGTCAGTATCTGTATACATTTGGCACTGATGTACATACAGCAGAAGACACCCTTGGCCAGCCAGGAAGTAATCTCTTTATTCTGTTTAAGGAATATGATGGCTGAGTTTATAGACACCATAAGAAATTTCCCAGAAGTTAGCTACATTGAAATATTTGGAGTTAGATTATTATAGCTGCTGTTGTTAATAAAAAAGTAACAGAAGCCATTTTGCCGGACTGCAAAATATGCTATAATTCATGATTTAGGCTGAGTCCCAGCAATCACCAAAACAACTGCTGAATTTCATTTTAACTGTGTTGAGGAAACAGCATTTGTGGTCTCAAATAGGATGTTGTATTCACACACGTCAGAGTGTTAAAGATGTGTCCTACAGAAGATGATCATGTTATGGATCTTAACATTTTTTTAAATTTTGGTGCCAGTAATTTAAAATTTGTACATTTTAAAAAATTATAAACTATCTAGATTTGCCAGATCTATTCTTATTTTACTTTTCCCTGGTAGTCTACTGAAAATCATTTTATAGTTTTTAACATACCATTATAGTATGCACAGTGATGGCCACAGTTAATATGTGATTTCAGAGAAGTGTGTGTGTTTTGTTTTTTTTTCATCTGTTTACAGATCAGGGTGACTGACAATTTACCAATACAGATACCTTGGAAGCAACAAAATTTTAACTAAACTGTTGTATACCTTAAGAACCCCAAATGCTATCTGGATCTCTACTTCTATAAGCTTAAAATAAAACCCTCTCAATGAGTCATTTTGGAATGTGTATACTTATCTGTATCAAATTTGATAGAAGCTAAGATCTATATTTAACCTTTGAATTCTGATCAAGAAACATCTGGATAATTCCAATAGCTTTAAACATTTCAGATACCTGGATACTACCTTAAAGCTGTGGTTCTCAGAGGAGATTCTCAAACAGTAGCCTCAGCATCACCTGGAAACTTGTTAGAAATGCAAATTCCTGGCTTCTGCCCTGCCCAGTCACACTAAGTCAGAAATTCTGGGGATGCAGACAAGTCTGAGAACCACTACTTCAGAGCCTTACCAACATCAAAATTATATTTCTGAGAGTTAAGGAAATCGGGGGAGGCCAGACCCTTCTGCCCATTGTTTTATATTTTCCCCAAAATAGCTCTTCATCCTTCATCCTTTCTCTTCTTCCTGGCATTCTGAGCGTGCTATTTTTTGGGAAAATCAGTCCCTACTCAGAGACCCCCCATATCCGCTCTCCTGGAGCTCTGTAGGGGAGGATTCTGAAGCTGCACTAGACTCAGTAGGAAAGCATATCAGAGATGATTAATGATAACCATGAGCCCAGGAAAGGAGCCGGAGATGGCAATTACCAGGTGTTTGTCTCTGCTATAAATTATGCACATGACTGGAGGTGCTCTCAAAGGCCAGCGTCAAATTTCAATCCTCTTTGGTGTTCCTCAAGGACCATACAAACTCCAACCCACTGGTGCATGAGGATCACCTGGGGAGCTGTGACTCCCGGGCTCCACCACCAGAGGAGGTTCTGCGCGGTCAGGAGGGCATCAGTATTCTTCAACGCTCCCCAAGTGGTTCTAATATGCAACCTGAGCTGGAAACCCCTGCAATATTGGTTTTCACAGCATGGTGGTCAGACCAGCACATCAGCATCTCCTGGGAGTTTGTTAGAAATGCAAATTCCCAGGCTCCGCTCAGAAACTTTGGAGGAAGGGCTTAGTAATGTAACAAGCTCCCAGCGGACTCTCATGCACAATCAAGTTTGAGAGCCGTTGATTATGCCTGTTCCCACCTTCCTTTAAAATCCTTACTTGGGAGGAGATTCTGGAGAAGCCACTGCCAGTCTACCTCCAATCAAAATTAACCTTGCAGTTTTTAAAGATAAAAACAACTTCCTCACTCTTACAAGCCAAGTGAGCGAATAATAACTTTAGATTGTCTTCTCTTTTAGAGTAAATCTTTAAACGGTGTTCATTACTGTTTCTGTCTGCCTTACACATTGCATTATATATCATTCTAACCCAGCAATTCCTGGAGTGTGTCTGTGAGCCTCTGAATGAATTTAAGAATGTCGCCATGTCATGAGAAACAAGCCAAAGCAACCATGCTGGGCGCAATAGGAAATGGAAAGGTAATTAAATATTGTTTGGCTATGTTCTCCACCGAGCTGGAAACGCTCTCTGGGTTTGAGATTAAACAAATAAACTGGAAAAATAAGGTCAAGCTTCCTGACATTTTTGTTTCAAATTCTTTAAAAATCTTTGGGATTGCCTTGGCAAATTTGGCTAACTGGATAGAGCTTTGGCCTGCAGACTGAAGGGCCCTGGATTCGATTTTAATCAAGGGCACATTTTAAACAAGGGTTGTGGGTTTGATCCCCGGTAGGAGGGCATTCGGAGGCAGCCGATCAATAATTCTCTCTTGCCGAAACTGGTTTGACTCAGTGGATAGAGCTTCGGCCTGCGGACTGAAGGGTCCCGGGTTCGATTCCAGTCAAGGGCATGTATCTTGGCTGTGGGCACATCTTCAGTAGTGGGTGTGCAGGAGGCAGCTGATCCATGTCTCTCTCTCATCGATGTTTCTAACTTTCTATCCCTCTCCCCTCTTCTCTGTTAAAAAAAAAAAAAATCAATAAAATATATTTTAAAAAAATAATAATAATTCTCTCTCATCATTGATGTTTCTATCTCTCTCCCCCTCTCTCTTCTTCTCTGAAAACAATAAAAATATACTTAAAAACAAACAAAAAACCTTTGGGATCTAAATATCCCAGAAATAGAAAGACCAAGTGAAGACTTGGCTACATGAACCAAGGTTTTCATGTCACAGTATGTCCCCTCCCTCACTTCTGTCTTTCCCCATTGAGATTGTGACTGGATCTGAGATTGTGATCTGGACATCAGAATTTGTATAAACTCACCCTATGAATCTAATTTCCAGACAGGGTTGGGAACCATTGCTTTAAGGGAAGGCCAGCTTCCTCATCTTTAGGTCAGCGTCTGGGGACTCTGTTTGGGACCTTAATTTACTGCAAGAGCTAATGACTTAGTAAGAGTTAGTTTTGAAACATTGCTCTCCACTATGACACGGAAGATGCAATCCTATTCCATCATCACTAGAGGGCAAAATTTCTTCATTTTCAACATTTAATAAAGTATTATTGCATAAGGTTAAGAATTCAATCAGGTTCCTCTCATATTTAAAAAAAAAAAAAGCTGAATGATAACATTTTAATGAGAGTATACTGAAGCCTGACTTTCATAATGTCAGTTCCTTCCTATTTATGTAATGAGGGTTTGAAAGGCTATTGTTAAAAGAGCTCCAAGTCCTTTCATGTGCCATACCCCCTCTTCCTAAATGATTAGTGTTTTTCAAAGTGCATGGCTTTGCCCTGGCCAGTGTGTCTCAGTGTTGAGCATCAACCTATGAACCAGGAGGTCATGGTTTGATTCCTGATCAGAGCATGTGCCAGGGTTGTGAGCTTGATCCCCCGTGGGGGGCATGCAGGAGGCAGACAATCAATGATGTTTCTATCTCTCATCATTGATGTTTCTCTCTCTCTTTCCCTTCCTCTCTAAAAACAATAAAAATATTTCAAAAGGGAGAAAAAATAAATGCATGGCTTTGCTATGTAGCCTATGTTAACAAACAGGAGGATAAGTTTGATTATATCTGATTAAAACTTTATTACTTTCTCTTTCAAAAAGTGAGATAATAATTGTCTCTGTTTTTAAATCATTTGAGTTTTGTATTTTAAAATTGAAATTCTGTATTTTTAACTACGTCCTAGGTGATGCCAATGCTGAGGCTGCTGGTGAAGAATTAAACCTTGGGTCATGAGAGGTAGAGAACCTAGGGGCAGAGACGAACTCCTCTTCTAAAGCTATCCTAAGACATTAACTTCACACCAATAACAGGTCGGTCTGCATTCCCAGGAAGACAAAGAGATCACAAACGCAGTGGACTCCAAACTGGCTATATATCAGAATCATTTTGTTGCTCCTTAAAAATAAAGATTTTTAGTCTCAGCTCCTGACGATTATGATTATTAGGTCTAGAGTGGGGCCCAGGAATTTATATGTTTTTTAATGTGTTTATTGATTTCAGAGAGTGGGTGAGAGAGATAGCAACATCAATGATGAGAGAATCATCTATCAGCTGCCTCCTGCATGCCCCCAACTGGGAATTGAGCCCCCAACCCGGGCATATACCCTGACTAGAATCGAGCCCCTATCTTTTGGATCCTAGGTCATTGCTCAAACATTGAGTGAACACCAGCAGGGCTGGAATTTGTATTTTTTAAAGGTACCCAGGAGATGGTGCCAAAACCCTCTGTTTTTTACAAATCACTATTCTTCAAAGTTTTTTACTTTGCAGGAAAAAAAAAAAAAAGGCCAGAAGAGGGGAAAGAAACTTCCAAAGTTAGTGACAGAATAAACCAGGTTCTTCTGGTCCTATTAGATTGAGACATTGCTGCTTGGGAGGAGTTAACATGTGTGCTTGACTTTATTTTTTTTACTGTTTTTGATAGGTATAGTAACTAGTTTCCAAAGATGGCCCCCAATGAACTATGACTCTCAACATTCACACCCCTTTTTTTCCCTTCCCACATGAAATCTGGGCTGGCCCTGTAACATGCTGTAGCACACAGAATGCTCTGGAAGTGAGGCTGAGTGACTTCAGAGGCTGAGCCTTAAGAAGTTTGCAGCTTCCACATCCTTCCATCTTGGAGCCCTGTACTTAGAACTCTGGTATCATTCCGTGAGGAATTTCAAGCAATCACATGGAGAGGTCCACACAGAGAAGAACCAAGATCCATCTCAATGGCCTGAACTAACTTCTCCCAGCCAACAGCCCACCCCTAACTTCTCAGCAATGAATGAGGCCACTTTGGATCTTCTAGTCATCCACCCCAGTGGAGGGGAACTGCCCACTCAATTCAGAATGATTAAAATATTTGTGGCTTCAAACCTCTAAGTTTTAAGATGGGTGTTGTGTTATACCCCAAGCAATAACTAAAATGACAGGAAATGAAATCCCCTTACCTGTTAGGCTGTAAACAGATCTGGTCGTAGCCTGTGATCTCACACAAATCCTTCTCAAGCTCTCGGAAAAGCTGCTGGTACCCTTGAGCTTGGTCCAAAGGCACAAAGGGGTGGATGTTTGCAAATTCACTCCATGTGATTGGCTGAAGAGCAGGAAAGGAGAAAACATATGCATATGTACATATTGTAACAGCAGTAACAATATTATCTTTGATGATGAAAGCATGATCTGACATGCAGTGCTTACTATGTGCCAGGCACTGCTTTCAGCACTTTAATATATTCTTCGTTTAACTCTCACCACAATCTTACAAGGTAAGTTCTACTACTGTCTTCATTTTAGAAGTGAGTCCCAGAGTCCCAGAGTCCCAGAAAGCAAACTTATGCAAAAATATAACCTCTTTCTATCTTTTTTAGGAACAAAAAGGCTCAAAAATAGATTTATATCCACGAAACCCAATGATTTGTTTCAAGTACAATTTATTCAATCTCTTACATAGCACGTACATTGTCTCTTCATTAAGCAGAACAAAGCAACAAAAAAGCAAATGGGGGAAATCTTCCTGACACAATATAAAATGATTTCCTTTGGCTGATGTGATCTGTCACATCCGAATACTCCAGTGGAAAAAAAGGAACAAGCTAACTTTGCTTAAATGGATCCTAGCCTAAGAGACAAGCTTACCAAAACAACAGCAGGTTACACAAATCTTCTGTTGACACAAGAAAGAAATGAAAACCTCAAATTTCTACCCTTCTGGCACTATGAATGGATTTCTAGAAAGAAGGTTTAACAACCACAAATTGATAAAAATTAAAGCTTGTCATGTGGCAGGTTTAACAAAAGAGGGTGGGAGGGTAGAAAGGTATAAATACTATATATTTAGTTATTTTAATATTTCAAAATAATCTAACTCATAAATTTAAATGATCAGGTTGTGGCAAAATTAGGGCTTCTGCCAAGATTGCTGAATAACAGGAAAAGGATTATTAAAGCAGTTATTAAGTCCCAGTAGCAGTTTTCTCTAGTTATGTACAGCCAGATCAAGTTTCTTCTTAGAAGTGACCTACTTACTGCAAGTTCAGATGCACTGTTGAGCTTCATGGTACAGGATCCCTTTAAGAAGCACAACCAAAATAAATTGCATTAGTGATTTCCTATGGTCCGTATGATCAGCCCTTCAATCTCCCCGTATGGCCACCCATTCCCCTCCTGCAGCTTATTACATGTGACCCAAAGAGGTGGGATCATGGTGCGGTTATAAGGGGGAATAAAAGTAATAATTACCAGTGGAATCATGCTGTGAACAAGGGAAATGTCTTTGTTTTCTAATTTCTTCATATATCGAACAATATTTGTTTCTGAGTGATAGCTGTGAACACAAAACACACGATTGGGGCTAAGCTAGTTAGATAAGAGTCCATACATATCCTCCTGAAAGATCAGATACACTGAGATCTACCTTCAAGATACAGTTCACATTGGGCCATGCCAACAAAGCATAAGAGGGAAGGGCATGGAACACCACAAACCTCAGTGGATGGCCCCCAGGACAAGAAGCATCCTGTGGGCATAAGAGGAAGGTAGGGAAGAAGAGGATGTTAACTTTCTGGGTATAGTCTTCAGCCTGGCAATTAAGCATCTAAACTCCCCTCCCACTGATGAGCAGAATTAGTGGTTACAGTGCCAACAGGGCCAACAGGAAATAATGTGTGATTTGCCCAAATCAGCAACGAGATCCTTATGGCGATGGTTTTTTATTAAGGGAATATCACATCAAAGTCAGAAGCCACTCTCTACTGTGCTCCCAAGCCACAGCACACAATGCAGAAGTCACACTGGCCACACAAACCTGTTGAACACTTGATTTGTAAGGAACGGGCTGGTTCTCTTGAAGACAGTGGCTAAAATACCTCTCCGTTCCTCACCCATGCTTTCAGCAACCAGCTCCTGCATGGAGAGACCACAGATACTAAAGGGCAGGAATTATGTGTGGACACCCAGGCCTCAGGTCAGCAAGTATTCTCACAGAGCATCAGAAATTCTCTATCACCCCTACCCACCCACTCACCACCTCCCCAGGCATCTGGCATGGTGTGTTGACAGGTGTCAGGAGTTATGAATTGTGAAAATCTCCAGAGCAGTTTTTAAGTTCTACTGACCTCAGCCACAGAAAATAAGAAAAAGTGTACAATTTTTACTGCAAAAAAAGTTGACATCTCCTGTATGTTCCTTGAATGAGTTTTAATAAGTTATTTTTTAAATATATTTTATTGCTTTTTTTTTTTTTACAGAGAAGAAGAAAGAGGGATAGAGAGCTAGAAATATCGATGAGAGAGAAAAATTGATCAGCTGCCTCCTGCACTAGTATGTTTTATATGTGCCTACTGGGGATGTGCCCCCAACCAAGGTACATGCTCTTGACCGGAATCGAACCTGGGAACTTTAGTCCACAAGCCAATGCTCTATCCACTGAGCCAAACCAGTCAGGGCTCTAGTAAGTTATTTTAAAAGGCTATCAAAAAAGTTACCATGATAACACTCAGGTAGTATTCTCACTTGACACTGATCTTTTATCTTTGAGAACAACTCTAATGAAATTCAAATGCCAAGATCATGTAATGAGGAAAAGGTCTTCAACAGACAGTGCTGAGAAAACTGGATTTGCACATGCAAAAGAATGAAGTTGGATCCAGATCTTACATAATATACAAAAAAAGCAACTTGAAATGGATTAAGGACATAACTGTAAAGGGTAAAACTATAAAACTCTTAGAAGAAAACATAGGGAGACATCTGCATATGGAGTTGTGACTAACACCTGGCCACAGGACTAGGTAGTCACTGACACCTCTCTCTTTCAGTCTCATTCCATGGGATGGTAATCTTTATCCTCACATGTCCCTGTTATTTCAATGTTTTAGAAACCAACTCAGTCGCACTGAACTGCTTCTAGTTCTTAGGAATCTCTCTCCTCTAGCTTTTGTGGCTGTTCTTCCCAATGTTTGGAACACTTCTGGCACCATCCTCCTCTTCAATAGTGCCATCATAGGCTGTATAACTCCTACTCATCTTTCAGATCTCAGTTTAGGACAATTTCTTCAAATCCTGTGAAGAAGACTCTTCTCTGTGCTCAAAGAGCATCTTCAGACATCACTCATCATAACAATCACTTGGATTGCAATCTTGTGCTTGTTTGACTCCTCATTAAGACTATAAACTCTGTGAGTGCAGGAATCATGTCTAACTCATCATGATCCTCAGGACCTAGCATGCTACCTGGCACATATTAGGTCTTTCATAAATATTTTTTGCATGAATGGATATCATAATTTTTTCAGAATAGATATAACCAAGATGCCAATGTCATGAATCTCTATATTAAGGAAAATCCTTCCAAATAGCCTGGGTGCAGGGTCCTGGGTAGGGCACATAGTAGTGACCCCTATCAGCAGTCACTGTAGCCAGGGACAGTCAGTACTATAATTTTAACAGCAAGCCACCAATGTCACACCTGCCCCTCATTCATATTCAGGCCCACAAGAAGCAAACCCATCTTTGACACCACCTCAAAAATAGTCATTATAAGAAATGCAGGCTTTGATTTCACTTACTGCAGATGACTCACAGCCAAAGATCCACAACAAGTCATCCAGATCTTTTTCACTGACTGTTTCATCAAGAGAAATACCAAGCTACAGAAATAAAAACAAAAGAGAAAAAAACATCAGCTCTAGACCCAAGAGAGATCAAAGGTGAGAAGGTGCTGGACTAAAATCCCAGTCCTTTTTAAAATATCAGGGTGCCAGTTTGTTACCAAATTGGCCCTTTGGCCAAAGGGACTAAGACCAGCCCTAGACTTTACAGGATTTAGTTTTTTCGAGGTGTGTGTGTGTGTGTGTGTTTAATATATTTTTATTGATTTCAAAGAGGAAAGAAGAGGGATAGAGAGATAGAAACATCAACGATGAGAGAGAATCACCAACTGGCTGCCTCCTGCATACCCCCTACTGGGAGGATCAAGCCCGAAACCCCAGCATATGCCCCCCGGCCAGAATTGAACCCGGGATCCTTTAGTCCACAGGCGGAAGCTCTATCCACTGAGCCAAACTAGCCAGGCCCAGGATTTAGTTTTATAAGCCACTTCTGGGCTCTAACACTGTGATGCTGGCAGGGTACTCCTATTGGTACTTGATATTCTCACCTTTTCTTCCCTAACTTGCTTTATTATCTCATTTATCAGGGCTTTTACTGTGAAAATTCATATTGTAAAGAGAGAAATAAGAAAATATGTGCTTAACAGTCTCCTTTACGAAAACACAGTCTTAAAAGATGAGAATGAAATATCCTTTGAAGGATTACAATGTTCCACACTAGAAATGAAAATGGTTTATTAAAAAACAAAATAGATTGGAAAGTGGAGTGGGCTAGAAGGGGTTATTGTGAGAAAAAAGAGGACATGAATATTTTCAAGAATAAAGAATACTTTAAAAAAAAAAAAGATTGTCCCCGAAGTTCCAATATTGATTTTTTTTTTAAATAAAGAAGAAAACTTTTAATGACAAAAGTCCTGAAAATTTATGCAATAAAAAAAAAAAGTCAAGAAAACCTAGAGACTTTGTTAAAAAGAAAACAACAAACACCTGAGAGTTTGACTTACTGTGCCATCTTCAAAAAGCCTTAAATTGATTTGCCTCTGAGCAGCTCTGCTCAAAACCTCCTTCACTGAGCAGCCACACTGAATCTTCAAAGTGTCAAAGAAAAGTTCATGCTGGAGTTGATGCCCCGCTCGCTTGAGACCTAAACAAGAGAGAAGGATCAACCAGTTTCTCCCAAGGAAACCTGCTCCTCTGCTACTGACATTTTCCAAAGAAATAAAGATTAAAATCCTACTAGAACCATCTGTTCCTGCCCTACCCATTCCTTTGTGGCTGCTTAAAAAATTAAGTATTACTATTCTACAGAAAACTGTATAATATATGTATATATATATATACATATACATATATATATATGCCTAATATGCAAATTGTCCCCCCCTTTGGAGTTTAACCAGGAGACCAGAAGTTCGATTGCTCACTATGATGTATGCTGACCATCAGGGGTGGCACAGAACAAAGGAAGGCCCTGTCCGGCAGCCAGAAGGCACCAATTGGCCCTGATTGCTGGCCAGGCCTAGGGACCCTACCCATGTATGAATTTCGTGCACCAGGCTTCCAGTCCTATATAATAAAAGCCCAATATGCTAAGTGTCTGGTCATCTAATTGGCCATTCAACCAATCAAAGCATAATATGCTAATTATATACTAAGGCTGCTCCACCACTGCTATGACATGCACTGACCACTAGGGGGCAGACAGTCAACCAGTTGCTATGACATACACTGATCACAGGGGTCAGATGCTCTGGTCAGTAGATTAGCTTGCTGCTGGGGTCCAGCCAATCAGGACTGAGCAAGATGGGCCAGACATGCCCTGGAGTCTTCCTGTGGTCCCTCCCCAGCTGGCCAACCTCCAGCGTTCCTCTCTGGCCCCTGTTGTGCACTGGTGGGGTGCCTTGCCCTGGCCTGTGCCTCTCGCATTCCAGAATCCCTCAGGGGATGTTGGAGAACCAGTTTCAGCCCAACGGCAGAATGACCAGTCACTATAATGTGCACTGACCACCAGGGGCAGACGCTCAATACAGGAGCTGCCCGCTGGTGGTCAGTGCACTCCCACAGGGGGAGCACCGCTCAGCCAGAAGCTAGGCTTATGGCTGGCGAGCACCGAGGAGGTGGCAGGAGCCTCTCCCGCCTCCACGGCAGCACTAAGGATGTCCAAGCGCTTCTGGACTGTGAGAGGGCTCAGGCCAGGCTGAGGGACCCTCCCAAGTGCACGAATTTCATGCACTGGACCTCTAGTATATATATAAAAAAGGAAGAAAAGTCACCATAATCACCACTCAGAAATAACTAGTGGTTATGCTCTGGGATATATTCCTCTAAAAGTTGTGTGTGTGTGTGTGTGTGTGTGTGTGTGTGTATGTGCATGTGTGATAGATCACATACATATATTTCTTTAATATATCATCGACATTTTGCTTTTCTCAAAATCAAAACCTGTATCATTGTTTTGAATGGCTATATAAGGTCAAACTTACAGATGTATTATAATGTAACTACTTTTTATTGTACATTTAGGCTATTTCCAAGATTGTGCTATTGTCCACAGTGTTTCAATAGAAACCCTTTACTTTTCTTTTTCATCTTTGCCAGTGTGATGGGAGAAATTCTATTTTGTTGTTTCAATTTACATTTCTTTGAGTAATAGTGAGGTTGAAATTACATATGTTCACTGACTATGTGACTTTTAATTCTGTATAAAGAATTAAACATACAGTGAGTTCTCAATTTCACTTATTCATGTTTATCAGTTTTGTTATGCTCAGAAGTTTTAAAAAAAGACATGTGACTCACCTTCAGACAAAATCAAAGTGGCATTGTGTACCCTCCTAGCAATATGCTCCAGCCCTCGGGAACCATGGTAGATTGCAAACATGGCAGCCATATTCGCCAAGAGAGCCTAAAATGACAAAAGACATTTAAGAAATTATGTTCAACAATGTGATGCCAAATTGAAAACAGAGACAAAACAAAATGATCAGATTTCCTGCATTCTTTATGATATTGGGGACCATTTATAGCACAGCTGAATACCTGAAGAAAAGACACAGCATCCAAGATACTATGGACTAACTATGTTAAACCTTCAAATATGACCATTATAAAAGGGTTCCATACATGCAATATAATCACGTCATCCATAAAAAGAAAGATCAGGCTGTAAAAGGCATCGAGATACAAAATTTAATGTTGGAATACAGAGGAGTCATAAAGACCTTGGTGGGGAAAAATGACAAGTAAGAATTTTATACTCAAACAGTTCTTCAAGGATAAAAAGAAGAAAAGTTTTCAAAAACAGGAACTCAGTGAATACAATTCTCCTGAGGCCTTCAATAAATCAGTAAAAGATGAATTTCAATAACCAAAAGATAATTGAAGAATTTGTGGCAAAGATGACAGTGCAGTTGTTACAGGTAGAAATCTGGAGTCAAAGACAGAGTTTTCAAAGAACAACTCAAAATTTATCAGTCATCTTTTAACAAAAAAGAATAATCTCACGTTTACAAAGAGAATGATACTGGAGTTGTTACTTCTTTAGAAAAGGAAACACATGAAATGAAATAGGCAGCAGAGAGCTAAAAGATCTCCAGAATGAGAAGATGAAACTCAAAAGAATACAGAGTATAGCTATCTCCATTTTAATAACCACAGAAAAAGATAGAAATCTTCATAATCCAGTTAAATAATGAGATATCAGCTATACATAAACTAGAAGAAATAAAAAAGAATGAACAGCTCTGGCCAGAATGGCTCAGTAGTTGAGCATTGACCCATGAACCAGGAGATCACAGTTTGATTCCTGGTCAGGGCACATGTCGGGGTTGTGGGCTCAATACTCAGTGGGGGGCATGCAGGAGGCAGCCAATTAATTATTATGTCTCATCATTGATGTTTCAATTTCTCTACTTCTCCTTTCCACTCAAAAATCTATTTATCTATATCTATCTATCTATCTATAGTAAAAGAACTTTTCATTGTAGACAGTCCAAGTTCATTTGGAAAATTAGAAAACCTAATGCACTTATGATCAGACAGACACCTACTGGGAGAAGATGGGCAGAAAGGATAAGACAGGGGCAGTCAGCTGCAGAGGAAGGGAAAATATGTAAGCAGAAAATTCAACAAATGGAGTGTAAACTATAGAAAGTAAAGGCATCATGTAAAGATCCATTAGATGTCAATAGAGCAGTGGTTCTCAACCTTCCTAATGCCGCAACCCTTACAGTTCTTTATGTTGTGGTGATCCCCAACCATAAAATTATTTTTGTCTCTACTTCATAACTGTAATTTGCTACTGTTATGAATCTTAATGTAAATATCTGTGTTTTCTGATGGTCTTAGGAGACCCTGCTAGCTTTTCGAGACCCACAGGTTGAGAACCGCTGTAATAGAGGAAAAGCCTGTGACAACTGACTGCTTTCTGTGATACTAGAAGTACTTTTACCTTCCTGAGGCAAAAAATAATATAAGAAAACCAACTGGCCAAAACCAGTTTGGCTCAGCGGATAGAGCATCGGTCTAGGGACTGAAGGGTCCTGGGTTCGATTCCGGTCGGGGGCATGTACCAGTGGGGGATGTGCAGGAGGTAGCTGATCGATGTTTCTCTTTCATCAATGTTTCTAACTATCTCTCTCCCTTCCTCTCTGTAAAATATCAATAAAATATATTTTTTTAAAAAAAAGAAAGAAAGCCAACTGAAGAAACGTTTCCAAAGACCAAACTGACTATAAGAACTATTAGAAGACCTTATCATCTGCTGCCTCCCTGAAGAAGCTTTCCAAATCCTGATGGTGCTTTGAGCAGATGCCCTGAAAGGGAAGAGCACTGGACTGCCCATTAAGGTATCTGTGAGATCTTTCTTTTTCTGACCCTAACTGAAAGAGGTAGACTCAGAATAAACCACGTGCTCAGAGTGGCCTTCCACCTGACCCTAGGAGTTGGCTGGATATCAGAAAATACTGCTCCTCTGGCCTGAGCACCTGGGCAACTTCCTGTTAACTCCTCATCTTTTATCCCACCCATTTCAGGAATACCTCATCTTTTATCCCACCCACTTCAGGAATACCTCTCATGAGCTTCCAGTGAGAGTACCCTATGCCTACCATCAGCTTGCCAATGGGACCACCCCCTCAAGTAGAGTCAACTAGAGCACACTCGCTTTGCCCACCTTACCCCATCCTGGAAGTCCTCCATCTGAGCCTGAAGAGAAGGTGCCCCGTCACCACCCATAGTAAAACTGCCCCATGGACAAGAATGCTAGAGACCCTAAAGTGTGAAGTGTATGCATACACAGAACACCAAGCAAATACATTGTATTTTGTTTCTGACAAGACCACAAGGCTTCTCTACCAATCTTAACATTCCTGATGGAGCATAAATTTATGGACAATTAAGTGAATGAATGAGTAGCTCATGTCTGTAAAATAGACTATAACGGCATTCAGGGGACAGGCCAGGTATGTGACCTACCTGAGCAGTACAGATGTTGCTGGTAGCCTTGTCTCTCCGGATGTGTTGCTCCCTGGTTTGAAGAGCAAGACGGTACACTTCTTTCCCAGTGGCATCTCTGGGCCGAGAATAAAACATCCAGTTAGCACAGGTAATCACAGTACCAAGAATTGTCATAAATGGAGCTGCTTTTTTCCTTCCCAGCTTTAAGTGAACTTAGCAAATTTACTTGGGTACAAGGCCATAAAGAAACAACTTCTAAATCATCCCCTTCTAACCAGAACTATTAATTTTTAGCTTGTACTGTGGAGATTTGAGGAACCCAGATAGAGACATTTAGGCTGGGAAACTTGAAAGGAAATTTTCCAAGAATTACCCAGCCAAATATGATGGTGATTGATAATTAATTATCACTTTGAGTTTCTTGGCAGACTCAGGAAATAGCAGATCAAAAAACCCCAGCTTCTCTGTACTAGAAATCTGAAGCAACTATATAGCTATGAATTAAAATTATGTTAATCATCAGCTTATCACTTGTCTCTAATTGACATTTTCCCCTCCTAATACAATTAAAAAATTGGATAAGCACAAATATTTAGCAGTCTCATCCTTTCTTTCATCAAACTTTGGGGTCCATTTTTTCAGAAAGGTAAGTTCAAAATAAAAATCAGCAGAGAGCCTTGGCTGAATAGCTCAGCTGGTTAAAGCATCATAATAATATGCCAAGGGTGCAAGTTCAATTCCTGGCCAGGGCACATACAGGAATCAAACAATGAGTGCATAAGTAAGTAGAAAAATAAAAATCAGCAAACAATAACACATTTTTAAAAATATATATTTTATTGATTTTTTATAGAGAGGAAGGGAGAGGGATTGAGTTAGAAACATCAATGAGAGAGAAACATCCATCAGCTGCCTCCTGCACACCCTCTACTGGGGATGTGCCCGCAACCAAGGTACATGCCCTTGACTGAAATTGAACCTGGGACCTTTCAGTCTGCAGGCCAACACTATCCACAGAGCCAAACCAGTTAGGGCTAATTAACACATTTTTTAAATTGGAAAGTTCTGTGCCTCATCCTGTCTGGTGAAGACATCACTGGGGGAAAAAAGCTAATGTAAGCATACCTGAAGAAACTTATTTTTTCACTAAAAAACAAGGCGCCTTTTGCTATCATGTAGCAAACTGAGAGTACTTTCAAACTTCACATCATCATCACATCATTCACTACTACAGACAATTCATTTACGTGAATATGTCAGCTTTTATGAAGGGTCAAAAAGATCATGCTAAATTTCCCACTAATGATCATGGCATTCAGCCTGGCCGGTGTGCCTCAGTTGATTGGAGCATTGTCCCAAGCACTGAAGGGTCTCAGGTTTGATTCCCAGTCAGGGCACATACCCAGGTTTCAGGTTCGTTCTCCCCAGGGGTGACTATGGGAGGTAACTGATCAATGTTTCCCTCTCGGGTAGATGTTTCTCTCTCCCCCTTTATCTCTAAAATCGATAGAAAACATGTTCCAGTGAGGATGAAAGAATAATCATGGCATTCATCTAAAATCTTTTTTTAGCCAAAACCGGTTTGGTTCAGTGGAGAGAGCATCTGCCTGCGGACTGAGGGGTCCCAGGTTCGATTCTGGTCAAGGGCATGTATTCTGGTTGCGGGCACATCCCCTGTAGGGGGTGTGCAGGAGGCAGCTGATTGATGTCTCTCTCTTGTCGATGTTTCTAACTCTCTATCCTTCTCCCTGACTCTCTGTAAAAAATCAATAAAATATATTTTTTTAAAAATCTTTTAAAAAAAATCTTTATGTCCCTAACCAGTTTGGCTCAATGGATAGAGAACATTGGCCTTCAGACTGAAGGGTCCCAGGTTCAATTCCGGTCAAGGGCATGTACCTTGGGTGCAGGCACATCTCTAGAAGGAGGTATGCAGGAGGCAGCTGATCGCTATTTCTCTCTCATTGGTGTTTCTAACTGTCCATCCCTCTCCCTTCCTCTCTGTAAAAAATCAATAAAGTATATTATATGGCTTTAAGAGAGAAAGGGAGAGGGAGAGAGAAAAAGAAGCATCAATGATGAGAATCATTAATTGACTGCCTCCTGCACATCCCCTACTGGGGATCGAGCCTGCAATGGGACCAGAAATTGAACTGTGACCTACTGGTTCATAGGTCAACGCTCAATCACGGACCCATACCAGCTAGGCTAAATTCTTAATCTGAGGAGCTTCTTCAGTGAAAAGCACTCAAGAGAGTACATGTGGAAATTAGTCCAATGGCCAAGTGGCGGGCCTCTAGGAAATAATGTGGATCTCACTCAGTGTGTGCATGATAATCTCTCATTGCACTTATCTTTACATAACTATGTAGCATAATATTTTTGAGATGGAAAATAGATATAAAACACATCTAAAATATTCAGTCTCTCAAAGTACTCTTCAACTTAAGTAAATTTATATATGTAACCTCAGAACAACTATGGTATGGATTACACACACACTTCTTTAGATATGAACAAACTCATGGCATTTGAAAAGAGATACTGACTACGTAGTTCTCAACCTAAATAGGTTTTCCCTTCTGATGCTATATTGTACACTTCTTTAATCAACCCCAAGTGACCCAGTTAGGTTTAAAGAACAATCAACAACTTTTGTGACCATGAGAAGGAACAGGGGCCTGGCCAATATGGCTCAGTAGTTGAGCACTGACCTATGAACCAGGAGGTCATAGTTCGATTCCCAGTCAGGGTACATGCCCAGGTTTCGGGCTCGATCTACAGAGTGGGGCATGCAGGAGGCAGCCAATCAATGATTCTTTCTCATCATTGATGTTTCTATCTGTCTCTCCCTCTCCCTTCCTCTCTCTGAAATCAATAAAAATTTGTATTATTTTTAAAGAGAGAGAGAAGGAGCAGGGAAAATCTTGGCCACGATAAAAAAGGAGAAACATGAGTCGCTTTACCTTGTAACTCCCACCATTCTTCCAGGCATCATCCTCACCAAGCTTTCTCTGACAGCAAAAAAGGCTGCATGTGGTCCACCATAGCCCAGGGGCACTCCAAATCTCTGTGAGCTGCCAAGGGCGATGTCTACCCCAAATTCTCCAGGAGGCCTCAAGATACACAGAGCTAAAAGGTCAGTAGCACAGCAAGCCAAGGTCTAGAAAGGAAACGAGAAAGTGGACAAGGTTGTTACCTTCCCTGAAAATAGTGACAGAGCAGCCCATTACCTCCATTATAAACAGACTGGCAGAGTTGGTTCCTATTACATTAACTTCACTTATTCATCCACTTAAAATATTTACAGAGTGCCTTTTATGCGCCAGGGATCAATAAACAAAACAAACTTGAAGAAAGAAGGGAGGAAAAAGACAGCTTTACCATTCCAAGTGATAAAGGTATGTAAAATCAGAGACACCAGAACTAATAGTTCAAAGTTGAGGCACACCTCCGTGGTCCTCCACAAGGAGAGGTTTGCTTACCCCAGTCTGATGGGCTCTCTCCACGAGTTCAGTGAAGTCTTCCACCTTCCCCTCTGTGTCTGGGTACTGGAACAGCACTCCACTGACATCTTTCGCACTGAAGTCCATTTCATGGAATAACTTCAACTCAATGAGGACTCCAGCATATCTGGAGAGAGAGAAGACAAAGAACAATCATGTTTTTGTTTTGTAAGGAAAAATAAAAAAAACCTACAGTTTCTTTTCCATTATAAAGCATTCATAATCTATGTCCTTTCTCAATGCCGACCCACCACCACATCCACACACACACACACCCTCATACCCAGACCTTCAGTGGTAACAGTGTTTCAAACCAACTCAATTATATCCAACAGCTCAGCTTCTGTTTTTTCTCAGCCACAGGTACTACTCCCCTTTTCTGCCAGAACCAGCTCCTGAGGTAAGACCAGAAACCCTGCCTATCTGTAACAGCAATGTCATTGCCACTTTCACTTTGGATAAGTCTTAGGTGAATAGAAAACCATCAGTAAGACAAGGAGGAGACAGACCTTCCTGAGGTTCCTAAAATTATCTAATTCCAACGTCTGTGAGAAACCCCTTCTAAAGGGATAGTGGCATGGGTAGGAGGAAGATTACCCAGTTTTCAAAAGGAGAAAGTAAATAAATACACCATCAGGTGGTAGTTGTGCTATATTTGTATGATCTCATTGCAACACCTAAATATAATATGCTTTCTTCTACATCATTCTACACTTACAACAGACTATAACTATGAACACACACAAAATCTTAACAGTTGTGTGAGAATTCCATTTCCCCGTTTTTCCAAGTTTCCACAACATTATTGAAATTATGTAAATATTTTAAATTTTCTTTTTACAAAAACAACAAAACACACACATGATAATAGAAAGCAAAGGCAATTAAAAGCATTGTGTATTTTCTCCTCAATTCTGATACCGTTTACTTACCAGCAAGATCCTGGGAAGCAAGTGGAAGGGAAAGTAAAACTCAACAACCCCAATTTAAACCAGATTCACCTCCAACCAGTTTGGAAGTAAGGAAGAAAACCAGTCTAGATGAGCATGATGTTGGCCCTAGTTCAAAATGTGAATGAAAGTAATTACTTGGCTCGCGTCTGGATGACAGCTATTGTCTGTGGGTGGCAACGAGGGTCAACAAAAAATTTCCTCCTCTTGGTGTGTCTGTTGAAAAGGAAAATCACATTCAAGCATGAACATTAAAGAAATCAGAATATCTTCTAAGAATGCAAAGCAAAGATGGTACTTAGGGAAATTCTGAGCATAGCACTGTGGACCAAAAAAAAAAAAGGACTGCTATGAAAAGTAACCTCACAAGGTGATTTGATCATAAATTCCCAACTGGGATGGCCATGGGGATAGTCATGCTCCAGGCATATAATTTCTTTAGTAAAAGGTTTACCTTTGCCTTAAGCAAGCCCTGTTTCTGTGCATCTAGATTAAAACACCTTTGAAATAAACCCAAATGTCAAGAAAGCACATAATCTTAACTATCCTGTAATCCCATCCCCATCTCGCTCTCTCCCTTCTCCATGTAATGTTCCTTACATTCCCTCCTTAATTTCAAATGCATAAAAGAAGCCACAAACCTGTTATTCTCCTGAGCATTTGAGATCTTGCTCTCTGTCATCATTTGGCCTCAAATAAACTCTTGTGAAAATTCTTTACAGGTTTGGATGTTTCTTATGTTGACAGTATCAAAAACACTGGGGCATTAATGATCAATGAGCTTTACTGAATAGATGTCCACTGAAATCCAATTCCAATCCTATTTAGCAAAATCGGTGGTGGTAGATGGCAGAACAGATGGATGAGGAAGAGAAAGGATGACCATAAATGAAAAGCTAAGAAGAATAACCAGAGGGGTGAGTGGGCAGCATTCCTTTGTAGCTGTTTATCCATCACAGGAGGAAGAGCCCCAGGCTACCTGGAAAGCAGAAAAGCCTCTAGCTGCAACTTAAAGGTCTCCATTCCTATTGAGCGTGTTTGAGGCTCACCAACTCTCCAATTTTCGGAAGCCAAGAGACTTACATCATGGGCATTCAAGACCAGAGCACAAAATCTCAGACAGATATACGTACCATGAATGTGAGCAGATTTCCCAACAGATGACCATCTACCTGAGAATTCTCCAGGTAGATAGTGCAAATGTGCTCACAAGGCAAAAAAAAAAAAGGTGAGGAACTGGAGAGCAATGAACGAACTACACACCATGACCCAGCCATTCTACCTCTAGACAAAGAGAGAAATAATGAGCTTTTGACAAAGAGAAGAGAGTCTGGGAGATGCCCCTTACCCTGACAGTTTCACACTGGGCTTCTCACCTGTGGCACAGCTGCATGGCTTCTGCAGCGGCGGTCGCCTCATCCAGCAGGGATGCATTGGCCATGTCCATGCCTGTGATGTCGCACACCATGGTCTGGTAATTCAGTAAACTCTCCAGTCTTCCCTGAGACACCTCTGGCTGGTACGGAGTATACTGGGTGATCCTGTGAGGGAAATAAAGGACACGTCCATACTGTGACTCCCCTATTCAGAAAAGGTCATCAAATGTCTTCATTTAAGAAGTAACTATCTAAAAATTAAGTTTACCATTCTTGAGAATTATACTTTATATATAATGGATGAGTAAGCTTCCCTTTTTGCTTCTCTAAGGAAGCTCAGAATTAAATTACAATAATATTCTTCTTTGGAGATAATCAGTACTTACTTTTCTATTCCTCCAAGTGATTTTTAAAATTTTACATTTCTATTTTATTATTTTTCTATAAATTTTATTTATTGATTTTAGAGTGTGGGATAGAGGAACATCAAGTTGTTGTGCCACTTGTTTATGCATTCATTGGTTATTTCTTGTATGTGCCCTGACCAGGAATCACAGCCTTGGCACAGCAGAGGATACCCTAAGCAAGTGATTTACCCGGCCAAGGCTACATTTCTATTTTAATGATCTTTTGTATGTGTTTTATTGTAAACTGGCTCTTACAATCCACTTGAACCTACCTATGGCATTATAAACAGAAATTTCACTTCCTATTATCTTTCTTCTACCTAAAAAGCCCACCCCATTCACAGTTCACAATAGGAAAGTATTCAAGAACCTTACATCTAAAACTCAAACTTGTTTACTGGGGGGAGAATATTTGTTTTACACTACCCAGAAGTTTTATATGGTCCTAAGAAATTAATACAGTGGTACCTCGAGATACAAGTGCCCTGACATACGAGATTTTTGAGATACGAGCCATCGAGCGAGCAATTTTTGCTTTGAAATACGAGCAACATTTTTTAAAAATATATTTTATTGATTTTTTTTACAGAGAGGAAGGGAGAGGGATAGAAAGTCAGAAACATCGATGAGAGAGAGACATCGGTCAGCCGCCTCCTGCACGCCCCCTACTGGAGTTGTGCCCGCAAGCAAGGTACATGCCCTTGACCGGAATCGAACCTGGGACCTTTCAGTCCGCAGGCTGACACTCTATCCACTGAGCCAAACCAGTCTCGGCACAAGTAACATTTGAGATACGAGTAATCGAGAGGATCAGCCGGCTGCACACAACCCACCAGTTTACCTTGACTCGAGCTTCTCATAGTTTCCCATGCCTCAAGGTTACGGAACGAATTAAACTCGTATCTCGAGGTACCACTGTATTAATTTCTTAGGACCATATAAAACTTATGGGTAGTGTAAAACAAATATTCTCCCCCCAGTAAACAAGTTTGAGTTTTAGATGTAAGGTTCATTTAAAAATTTTCACTATCCAATTATTAAGAGTCTATGGACGTTAACTCCATAGCTATCAATATCAAGGATAAAAATGGTTAGAAGGTAGCATAAATATGACTTCTAATCTTACCTCTTCCAGTTATTAACCAAATATGTATATTCAAGTATGTAAGATAACCCACTCAGTACCTTCATCCTTTTTTTTTTTTTTATTCATTCACTCACCCTACAAATATTTACCTCATGCTTATAAAAAGAAATATGATAGCTTCTGGTGATACGTAATAAGCACAGTAGGTAACAGTAATGGGGAAAAGGAGACGATAAATGAAAGAAACTATTTCAGAGTGATGAACATTTTAAAGAAAATAAAACAATGCCCAGCTGTGATGGCTCAATGGATTGAGCATCATCTCATGGACCAAGAGGTTTCAGGTTCAATTTCCAGTCAGGGCAAATGCCCAGGTTTTGGGCTTGATCCCCATTAGGGGGCATGCAGGAGGTAGCCAATCAGTGATTCTCATCACTGATGTATCTCTCTCTCTCTCTCTCTTCCCCCCCTCCCTTCTTCTCTGAAATTAATAAAATATATTATTTTTTTAAAAAAGGAAAGAAAAGAAGGTGATAATACAGAGGGTGACTGAGTACTTATGACAGAGCTGCTATTTCTTCACCAAGAATCCATTCCACCAAAGTGCGTCAGACTGGAGCCCTGGCTCTTTCACGTGGCTGACATTGCTTCATATCTGTATTGTTTTGTCTTTCCAAGCCAGAAGAGTATAAGGAAAAAAATGTTAGGTGTTGTGTTTTGTTTTGGTTTGATTTTTTTCAAGCCCTTCTCCTTTCTCTCCTGGTCATCATGTTCAGGATATTTCCACCCATCTTTTAGTTGTTGTGTTTTTTTTTTGAAAGCTTTGAAATCATTGTCTTCTTTCCTTTGGCGGAGAGTGGAGTAGGGAAACTTGACATACCAAGCAGTACAATGTCAAGACTGAAATTATTTTTCTGCAACTTTTATTGCACACACACACAGCAGAGAAAGTTTTTGCTTCAGTTAACTCCTTGAACAGCCTGGCTTAGGAAGTATAAGTCCATTTGCCAAATTCTAAGTGGGTGGTGAACTGGAATGAATAAGGCACGCAATACATGATGCAGACAAAGTAGAAAGGGAATCTGAGCAGAAATGGAGTCACACAAAAGGCATAGACAAGGGGCAACTGTGATCTCAGATCAGGTAAGACTTTCACACACAGCAGGGCCGGCCACCATGAAGACATATGTTTAGATTGCCTGGCTAGCATTAAACTTTCATTTTACTCAGAATCACTGATTTAGAAATAGATGCACAAACCTGCACATATGTGCACACATACACACAGCTAGTCCATCTAATAAATGGGAATGATTCATTATATCCATAAGAGAGATATAGACTATACAAGAGGGAGGGGCGTGGGGAGGAGAAAGGGTAGGAGAATGGGAAGGGAATGGGGAGAGAGAAACAGATACACCATGAAAGACCATCTATCAGATGACTATCTACCTGAGGGAGAGGGACTCCAAAGAATTCATCACAGCACTGAATATAATATTTAAAAATAAGCAGCCCTTGCTGGTATGACTAGGTTGGTTGGAAAGTTCAATTCCCAGTCAGGGTACATCGATAGGTTGTGAGTTCAATCCCTGGTTGGGGCACATGCAGGAGGCAACCAATCAATGTTTCTCTCTTGCATAGATATTTTTCTCTCTCTTTCACCTTCTACCTTCTTCCTGGTTCATGGGTCGGTGCTCAATCACTGAGCCACACTGGACAGGTAGTCTCTTTTCTTCTTGGTCTATGACTTTTCTTTATGTAGTTTTCCTTCAGCTTTATTGAGGAATAATTAACAAATAAAACTATATATAGCCGAGACTGGTTTGGCTCAGTGGATAGAGCATTGGCTTGCGGACTGAGAGATCCCAGGTTCCATTCCGGTCGGGGGCATGTACCTTGCTTGTGGGCACATCTCCACTGTGGGGCATGCAAGAGGCAGCTGATCGATGTCTCTCTCTCATCGATGTTTCTGACTTTCTATCTCTCTCCTTTCCCCTCTGTAAAAAAATCAATAACATATATATATTTAAAACTATATATATGTAAAGTGCAATGATTTGATACATGCATATTTTGTGAAGAGATTACCACAATCAGATTGATTTCAGTGTCTTTTCCATATCACAGTCACATTTATATTTAAAGTAAGATTACACTCTATGAAAAGTTTAGAATCCTGATCCTCCTCCCACCCCTCAATTAATGTTATTCCATGGGCAGTTTCTGATAAGTTTAAATATTGTTCAACAACATAATTTTCATTATATGGAATTAAATCACTCTTATCAAATTTATTTAACAAGGTCCCTAAAAGTTGAATACTACTTTTTGAAAAATATTTATTCATTAAATTAATTGGAGTGATTACTTTTGGTATAAACATTAGAAGTAGCATAACAATGAGCCACCTCATTTTTGTCTTATTTTCTCAGGATAAATTTCTAGAAGTGGAATTTTGAATCATGAGATCATTAATTTTAAGGCTTTGGGTACATACTGCCATGTTCTCTCTAAAAATATCATACCAAATTGTACTGCCTTCACTAGTAGAGTGCTTCACAGGTTTCCCCGCATGTTCACAACCCTAAAAAGCCCTAGGTTTCAACTTTAATTCTTTAACTTGCTACTTATGAATTGGGACAAGTAACTAAAACACTCTCTACCAATATATCTTGAAGATCAATAGAGTTAACATCACCAATATTATATTTTCTTGGTACTCAAATAAGATCAATGTACTCTATGGCGCATTTGAAAATGGTAAAATTCTGCCCAAATGTTGGTTGTTTTAAAAAGTTGTTTTTGGCCTGGCTGGTGTGGCTCAGTGGTTGAGTACGATTGAGGTCACAGTTCGATCCCTGGTCAGGCACATGGCCGTTTACCGGCTCCATCCCCAATGTAGAGCATGGAGGAGGCAGCCGATCAATGATTCTCTCTCATCACTGAGATTTATATCTCTTTCTCCCTTTTCCTTCCTCTCTGAAATCAACAAAAATGTGTTTTTTGTTTGTTTGTTTTGGCCCTGGCTGGGTAGCTCAGTTGGTTAGAGGGTCGTCCCAAAGCACCAAGATTGTGGGTTTGGCTCCCCGTCAGGGCACATACAAGGATCAACCAATGAATGTATATATAAGTGGAACAACAAAACAATGTTTCTCTCTCTCCCCATCTCTATCTCAAATAAAAAATAAAGATTAAGGAGTTATTTTCCCCCTCTCTTTTCACCTTTAAATAAATTTTAAAAATCAACAGACTTTTCTCAAAAAAAATCACTCATAGTTCTATTCAAATACTATTATTAGATATTTCTACTTAGGATCTATTTTTTTTCCTGACATTCATTATATCCCATGTCAACTTTACATTCCCTGTTCTTCATCCAACTAGATCCCCAAATAAATGATTTTCTCTTCTTGGATATTCTATTCCTTGAAAGGTAGCACTCTCCTGCCAATTTTCAAGGAAGAAACTCAAGATCTTTTTTACCCAAATAATGACCAATTGCCATTAGTCTTTCTTCTGAAATTTTATATCCATCCCTTTCTTTGTTGCCATACAGCCACCACAGTACTTAAAGTAGGAAATTATTGAAGATTTGTGGTGCAAGTGTCTGTATTTGACTCTCCTGCCCAAATAGGACAGCTCCCCGTTACCTGCAGGTGGAAACCCCAAATCTTTCAAGCATAGTCTTCCATATCTGAGACTGTTATTCCTTCCATCATAGCATTTGGGGTTTACTATTCCGTGCCCCATTTCCCTCCTCAACCCCCCGCCTTTGCTCAGCCTTTCTCTTCTTGCTCTTTATATAAGTCCAAGTTTAGGCTGATGCTCATGAGAGAGCTTTAAATTGTTTTATTTAAAAGATGACAAATAAATGGACTCCCTTCTATGCTTGTAAACTTCTTCTATAATCTACGGGCTTTTATACTACTAAAATAAAACAGGCATGAAAGCCTTTCACAAAAATCTGTTAAAGATCTCTTATATCCAGCTAGGAGATAACAAATAAACCCTATGAGAGGATAAAAACGTTAGCATAGGGCCTGCCATCTTGCATACATGGGTTTAGTTGCCTCAAATTTAGGCAAAACATGTTGATTAAGAAAACGTGTCTGTGGTCCACAATGCCTATGTTCCAACTGACTGTTTAACTCAATTGGTTTGTATTTCTAGATGTATTTTAATGTTAAAAAAAAAAAAAAAGTACCTACATACCCAAGAAGAATTTTTTTTCCTATTTAAAAGGATGCTTGATGCATTCAATATGGATTAATACTATTCCAAAATAATCAGTATTCTCTATGATTTTGGCTTGGTTTCTTTTGGAATTGAGAAACTGAAAGATGGTGAAGGGTTCTGCAGGAGAATAAACATTCATGAGATTCTCTCATTTTAATCCTGGTGCCAAAGTTACACAAAACAGAAATAACCACAAAGAAAATGTAGATTTGTTCCTATATTAGCTACTGATATTATCAGCAGGCAAAAATTTTGAATAGTGGACCCCAGAAAGCAAATTCTAGACCTGATGTAAATTTTCTTGCAAGAGCCCAAATGTTTGTGTTCTTTCAAGGCTATGCTCTCCATTTATTTTCAACTCACGTCACCGGAATTTGTTGGTTCCATCTCTATGGAAACCATTTAGAGGGATGGTAAAGTCCACCACCCTCATGTGCACAGCTCTCCCTATCAGTGCTGGCGAGGTGAGCAGCACCCTCTGGCTCAGATCTGCTTTCGGAGAACAGAAAGGAACACTATTTAAAATGCACCCAAAAAACAGGACTGAAAAGCAAAGAACACTGCCTCCCTCTCACACTGCTGGCGGCTCCTAAAGTAAATTAACACATCAGCTCACAGCCCGGAAGCAATATGGTGAATGCTCTGTATGGCCACCAAGAGCGAAGGCCGCTGGCCGGCGTTCAGACAACCGAATGCTACAGCCCATTTGTGTACTTATTTGTAATGGGGAAGAAAGACAGGCCACTTGCTTTTGAAATCAAACTTGGGAGTTTTCCATTCAAATTTTTACCAGCAGCACAGTGGAAAGATGCCCTCAGCAATACAAATACTTCCACACACACAACAAACCTGAAAGACTAGTTTTTTGACATTTCTTTCCTGTCTTGTTATTAATAAAGAAATGGAGTGTATTGTAACCAAGAGCTCTGGATGGGGATGGCAAAGCAGGAGTGATTATGCCAACAGATCTGGCTCCTTTCATGATGGGATATAAGTAGTAATTGCATCTAACAGTGGTCAGCAAACTGCGACTCGCAAGTTGCTTGCGGTTTGTAAGCCGCGGTTTGCCGCTCTGCTGACTAATGAGTTCGTTAGCCACTGATCTAGGAAAAAGCACTCTCACCAACCAGGACTACTTGTGCATTTTTGCAAAAACAGAAAAAAGATGCAAGGCGCTATGCTGCCCATCCAGCCTAACCTATTCCACAAGCTCAATAAATGGCTTGGTCCTCAAAGCTACAAGTCTGGATTTGAGGCAGCAGGTGAGGGCCGGCTGTACTGATGGCCAAACACTCTCTCATTACACAGAAATGAGAAGACTGCTCACTCAGAATTCAAATTAATTCTGACAAAAATTTTATTAAATAATATATTTTTTTAAGTTGCAAAGTATTCAGCAAACATTTAAGGTTTATTGGTGGGGAGTGTGCACTTGATATTTCAAAAACTCATATGGAGATAAATTTCTTGATTTCCTATAGGGAAGCCTACCATCCCTTTACTAAAATTGATTTCTTTTTAATATATGTTAATCTAAAAGGCAATCTCTGGGCCTTGGCTGGGTAGCTCAGTTGATGAGAGCATCATCTCAACACACCAACCTTGTGAGCTTAATCCCCAGTCATCAATCATCAACCAATGAATGTATAAATAAGTGGAACAACAAATCAATGCCTCTCTCTTTCTTTCTCACTCCCTCTCTATATAAAAAATCAATCAATAATTAAAAAAAAAAATTCCTGCATCTTATTATAAATGCCTTTTAATTGTAGAGGCTATTACTATCCTCACATAATGGTCCTACTGGGCATTAAAATTACCTCATATACTAAGTAACTAAAAAATAAAATCACAGCCAAAACCAGTTTGGCTCAGTGGATAGAGCGTCGGCCTGCGGACTGAAGGGTCCCAGGTTCGATTCTGGTCAAGGGCATGTGCGTTGGTTGTGGGCACATCCCCAGTAAGGGGCATGCAGGGGGTGGCTGATCGATGTCTCTCTCATGGATGTTTCTAACTTTCTATCCCTCTCCCTACCTCTCTGTGAAAAATCAATAAAATATATTTTTTTAAAATCACAAATTATCATTGCCTCCCCATACTTGATTTAAAAAAAAAAAAAAAAAAAACACTTTGTTTAGCCTGGCCAGTGTTGCCAATGGTTAAAAATCAGCCCATGCACCAAGAGATTGCTGGTTCAATTCCCATCAGGGCACATGCCTAGATTGCAGGCTTGATCCCCAGTGGGGGCCGTGCAGGAGGCAGCCGATTGATGTTTCTCTCTTTCTTTTACTGTCTCTCTAAAATCAATAAAAACATATTTTTAAAACGAATAAATAAAATAAAATAAACTTTATTGAATAGAGAGAGAGAAATGTTGATTTGTTATTCCACTTATATTTGCATTCATTGGTTGATTCTTGCATGTGCCTGACCAGGAATTGAACCCCTAACTTGGCATATTAGGACAATCCTCTAACCAACTGAATACCCAACCAGGGCTTGGTTTGTTTCTATGCTAGGAATAAGTCCACTCAGGCCTTTGGAGACTAAATCATCAGTGGAAATAAAGTTTTAATTCAAAGATACTGGTATATGCGGTGGCATGGATCCAAAAACCAGGGAAAGAAATGCCAGGGAGTCCCCATCTTTTCTCCTCCAGTCAGTCAGGTATTTCCCAATGGGCAACGGAAGCAGAGGCCCAAATCTGCTCCCAGGCACTTCTGGAGCCATCACCTCTTCCTGTCAGGAATATCTAAGGTGTTTCTTACTTAGTATTGGAAAGGGAACCTACATTTCATTCTTTATAGCATATAACAAGCGACAATGGAAAATAACAAAATATGCCAAGACTGGTTTGGCTCAGTGGATAGAGCATCGGCCTGGGGACTGAAAGGTTCCAGGTTCGATTCCGGTCAAGGGCATGTGTCTTGGTTTCGGGCACATCCCCAGTAGGGAGTGTGCAGGAGGCAGCTGATTGATGTCTCTCTCATCGATGTTTCTGAGTCTCTATCCCTCTCCCTTCCTCTCTGTAGAAAATCAATAAAAATATTTAAAAAAGAAAAAGAAAGAAAAGAAAATAACAAAATACTATGGAAGTGGACATAAGAAGTTTTCCTCAGGTGTGAAGGAGACACTTTTAGTATTGTGCAAGCAGTAGCAGCGAGAAAAGGCAAGGACAAAGACAGACAGACATCACACACACACACACACACACACACACACACACATCTTAAGGACTAGGAATGAGTGAGAGGAGAACAGAACGAGCAGCTGAGCATGCACAGCTGAGCTCCTTTTTTTATGGTTTCCACTGGAGCCTGTTCACAGGATACACATGTTCTCTTTCTCTACAGAGCACTAAGTAATAAAACTAATATTTTGATCTCCATTTACCTGACATTGTCTTACTTTTTCTTTTTCAGTTGGTTGTGAATCTAGAATAGAAGTCAGGGAGAGACAATGGACCCTCCTAAAATCCTGATGAAAGACAACGGACCACAATTCTGACTCACTGGGTAGCCCCTAAGACAGTCACTCTATAACCTAAAACCCCAGTGTTTCCAAAGAGTAAAGCCCTGAATCTGCTCTCCTGCAGGTTTGACATCTTGCTCAGATGTCCTTACAAAGACAGAATAGACATTAGGTCAGAGAGAGAAAGAGATTACCAGGATCCACAATTTAGAGCTCCAGAAAGTTTTATGGGGATAAAAGCAGGAAGAAGCTTCTAGTTCCTCCACCAATTTGAGTAAGGAAATTTCCCAAGCCACAGAAAGCCAGGTAGGTTTCTGGAGGTTAGTGACAGCACGAGTGCAGGGGTCAGTGGATAAGTTCTGAAGGTCCCAGGATATGGGAAAGTGGGGAGAATCATGTAAATAAAATCCCAATACTTCTGTTTTTAATCAAGTAATACATTACCATCCTGAGTTCTCCAGTAAGTTCCGCAAAACAGCCTGTGGCACCGAGCAGTTATAGTAGCCCATGCCAATATAAGATCTCCAGACCTGGTTTTTGCTGGAAATGGCACGCAGAGTTGCAAGGATTTCATTTTCGCCTGATTGTAAGAAAGAGAGAAATGTTACAGAGAGAAAGTGTCTCAAAAAAGGGCTCTCAAAATAGTTTTAAGCTGTCTTTTGTTTGGATATTTATATAAGAACAGCAATATGGAAAACATAAGAATTGTCTCTCCCACCCCGAACACTAAGCACTACATGCAGAAATCTGAAAACCCCCCAAACAGCACTCAATTACTCCTCAAGGTTCCTCAAAATTTGCAGGCAGGAAGCTTTTGGCTTTGTTAGAATTGTCTAGTTTTAACACTTGTCTCATTCTAGGTTTCTCCTGTCCTCTTTAAATAAAAATTCTACTTTCTGGTAGTAAAATATTGTTTTCCCTTTTAAATCGATTTATAACAATAGTTGATATGTCTTAAATAACACATGGCCTACATTTTTCTCTAAAATTGCTCTACCTCCAATACTTTCACCTTTGGTCACTGAAATAGTTACTTATAAAAAGTCCTTCACACATTCCCAGTATGGGATGCGGGATGCGCAGGAGGTGGTTGATCGATTGTCGGAAACCAAATATTGTTCTCACTAAATGGATGTAAATAGGAGGCTAGAAGGCTGGTCAACCTTGAAGCTCTGAAAGGTCAAAACCAGCCACTCCCTATCTAATTGAGATAATGAACTTCCCCATCAAATAATCGTGTCAATCCTGACTGATAAGATAATCTACTTGTTACTGGAATTGCCTGCTTCAGGGCAAAGGGTGTATCCCAAACCTAAATAAAAAGGATGGCAAGGTCAAAGGAAGGTGGCAGTCCTTCCCACTAGAGGAAGGCTCCCGCCTGGCCCCCCAATATCGCCAAATTAATATTTTCTAGTCTCTCATTTGGTTTGCGTGCGGCCTCCTTCAGAACCCGAACCCTGACCCGGGAACCCTGAACCACGAGGGACGTGGAAAGAGGTTCTCACAATCGATGTCTCTTTCTCATTGATGTTTCTAACTCTCTATCCCTCTCCCTTCCTCTCTGTAAAGAAAAAAAATCAATAAAATATATTAAAAAATAAAATAAAATAGGCAGAGCAGTGTGGTCCCATGTAAAGATAGTTGTGCTTCCTGGATCATAACAATCAAAGGAAGAGAAACCAAGATGGCAGCACAGGTGAACATCTAAACTGCTGCCTCGAACAACAATTTCAAAACTACAACTAAAAGACAGTATGGACATCATCCAGAACCACAGGAAAGCTGGCTGAGTGGAAGTTCTACAACTAAAAGGAAAGAGAGGGGCTCACAGAGACTCAGAGGAGTTTCAAAAAGCTGAGGTATGGAGACATGCACGTGGAGAGGACAGGTGGTGGAGTACCTGGCTGGCTTCCTCTAGTGGGAGGGAGACGGAAACTCCTGACTACACTGAATCCCAGTTCCGACTACACTGAACCCCAATTCAGAGCAAGACATCTAGGGGGGGAGTCTGGATTGTTAGGAAAAGGGAGGAGTGTAGGGAAACTTAGGGGAGCTGCAAAAGGCAGAGATCTGGAGGCATGCGTGCGGGAGTGCTCGCAGAGAACTGACTACTGATTGTGCCCTGGGATTTTTTTAGGAGGAAGATTGAACCTCCCAACTGCACTGAACTCCAGTTCCAACTGCACTGACCCCATTTCAGGCAAGACTCTGGGGACCCAGACTCATACGGGTCCCTGGAGAGCACAGAAACTCAGGGGAGCCACGAAAGGCAGAGATCTGGAGGTGCATGCGCAAGTGCACGCAGAAAGGTCTGCAGTGATTACTGAGGGACACTGAGACCCAGGGGCCTCCTAGGACCGGGCTGATGGGAATCCAAGGCTATCTGCTCAGCCCTGAGACTCCACCCCATCCAAGCTAAGCACAGCGGCTTTTGCAATTTTTCAAGTCTTGTCTCATAAGGCTGACTCCAGCACAGAAGTTCTCCCAGTGTAGACATAGCTGATCCTCACAGACAATTGGCCTGGAGGTCAATTCATCCCAGTGATACCAACAACAATCAAGACTTAACTACAACAAGGCTATACACACAGTCCACAAAGAGGTGCACCAAGAGTGTCCACCTCAGGTAACTGGGGAGGCAGAGCTACTGGGCCATATAGGATACCTGGCACACAAAGCTACTCTACCAACTCAGGGAAGCAGTGAAAATGTGGAGACAAAAGAACAGATCACAAACGAAAGAAATGAAGGAAAAATAAATGACTGGATATAGAGCTCAAAACCATGGTTATAAGGTTCTTCAAGAATTTCCTAGGAAAGGTCAATAAACTTAACGAGACTCTCGAGGATATGAAAAAGGACCAACTAGAAATTAAACATGACTGAAATTAAAAAAAATATTATACGGAGAACTAAGAGCAGACTAGAGGAACGCCAAGAATCAAGTCAAAGATCTGAAATACAAAGAAGCAGAAAACACTCAACTGGAAAAGCAAAAAAAAATAATAATAATCCAAAAATTGGAAGATAGTGTAAGGAGCCTCTGGGACAACTTCAAACGTACCAACATCAGAATTATGGGGGTGCCAGAAGAAGAGAGTGAGCAGATACTGAAAACCTATTTGAAGAAATAATGACAGAAAACTTCCCCCACCCGGTAAAAGAAATAAACTTACAAGTCCAGAAAGCGCATAGAACCCCAAACAAACAAAAGAAATCCCTAAAAAAAAAACCACACCAAGACACATCATAATTAAAATGCCAAGAGCAAAAGACAAAGAGAAAATAATAAAAGCAGCAAGAGAAAAACAGTTAGTTACCTACCTACAAGGGAGCACCCATAGGACTGTCAGCTGATTTCTCAACAGAAACTATGCAGGCCATACAGGAATAGCAAGAAATATTCCAGCCGAGACCGGTTTGGCTCAGTGGATAGAGCGTCGGCCTGCGGACTGAAGGGTCCCAGGTTCGATTCCGGTTGGGGGCATGTACCTTGCTGGCGGGCACATCTCCACTGTGGGGTGTGCAGGAGGCAGCCGATCGATGTCTCTCTCTCATTGATGTTTCTGACTTTCTATCTCTCTCCCTTCCTCTCTGTAAAAAATCAATAAAATATATTAAAAAAAAAAAAGAAATATTCCATGTGATGAATAGCAAGAACCTACAACCAAGATTACTCTACCCAGCAAAGCTATCATTAAGAATTGAAAGGCAGCCGAAACCGGTTTGGCTCAGTGGATAGAGTGTCGGCCTGGGGACTGAAAGGTCCCAGGTTCAATTCCGGTCAAGGCCATGTACATTGGTTACAGGCACATCCCCAGTAGGGGGCGTGCAGGAGGCGGCTGATCAATGTCTCTCTCTCATCGATGTTTCTAACTATCTATCCCTCTCCTTTCCTCTCTGTAAAATATAAATAAAAAATATATATATAAAAAAAAAAATCAGTCCTAACCAGTGTCCTTACAAGAAATGGGGAATTTGGGGCGCAGAGCACACATACAAGGAGAGCCCCATATGATGGCCGAACACTATAGGATCAGCAAGCCTTGCTTTTCACGCTTGACTTTTCCTGTTATACCTCTTAAGTGATTAAAAGTTGTTTGTTTTTATTATAAAATAAATAAGCCATGGGCATGTAACATACAGCACAGAGAAAATAGTCAACAACATCGTAGTAGCCGGATGGAGTGGTTCAGTTAGTTGAGGGTTGGCCTGTGCAGCCCTGGCCAGGGCACCTACCTGGATTGTGGGTTCTATCCCAGTCAGAGAATGTAGAGAAACAACCAATCAATGTTTCTCTCTCATCTCTCTCTCTCTCTCTCTCTCTCTCCCTTCCTCTCTCTAAGCATATCCTTGGGTGTTAAAAATAATAACATCATAAAAACTTTGTAAGGTGACAGGTAGTTACTAGACTTATTGTGATCACTTTGAAAGGTACATAAATGTTGAATATGTCATACACCTGAAACTCAATATTGTACATCAACTATATTTTAATAAAATTAAATTTCTTTAAGTTTTTTTTCCTCCTTAAAAGGTTGAATTGTAGCAAGTGAGCTAATGGAAACTAAGTAAAATAAATGAATTCCCAGAGGCACGAGGAGATGGCTGTCCTGGACCCAGTATGGCCCCTTTGCTCTCAAGATCTTCCCCCTGGAACTCTCAGCTGGAAACATCTGTGTCTGTATTGATCATTTGTAGGCTTCCATGTATTAGCTATCATTATTTTGTTCTTCATTTATGCCAATTGGCCTTTTAAAAATTTCAGGTATTTCATTCAAGTGCATAAAACATCAGCAGCTTCTGTGAGGGGAATACTGATATGTATCTGGACACTCTAAACTCTCAGCTAGAATGAAGGAGGGATCTGATCATTTGTAGGCTTCCATGTATTAGCTATCATTATTTTGTTCTTCATTTATGCCAATTGGCCTTTTAAAAATTTCAGGTATTTCATTCAAGTGCATAAAACATCAGCAGCTTCTGTGAGGGGAATACTGATATGTATCTGGACACTCTAAACTCTCAGCTAGAATGAAGGAGGGATCTGATTTTCCCTTTTGCAAGAAAACACATTCTCTAATCTCTCCCAGCAGGGCTGTCCAGGCAAAACCTAGCGAGAGAGCCTTTGCTACAGCCCAGTTCCTTCCCCTTTCCTTCAGCAGCCTCCTGCCATCCAGGCCCTGGTCCTCTCCTGCCATATGCCTTCAACAGTCAGGAAGAGAAGACCTCCAACCAGACCAGCCAGGAACCCACTGGCACCTTCCCCATCAGTTCAGATACATACCAGCCCCTTATAGCTGCCACTATGCCTTGCATGTGGAAAGTGGCTACAGTATTTGGACAGGTTCAAGTCTCGGACTAATGAAAGGGCACAGTCCTCTCATTGCCACATGCAAGTCCCAGCTTGGAGGGCAGAGCCTTCCCAGCACAATTATAGCCAACAGCTATAGTTGAACGCTTGAACCTATGGTCCGAACATGTGGCCCCACGTGCCTGAGTGATGTGGGCTTGATAAGAGTTCAGGTGCATGCAATTAAGTAGGATCGAAACCCAGGAGATCCTACTCAATTGCATGCATCTTGACCACTCCCTTACTTTGCCTCGTGGCATTTGGCTATAAAATAAAGACACAGCTTGTAGTCCATGGCGCTGCGACTAGCTCTCCATCAGAGACGCTTTCCATCAGAGAGGACAGTGTCCCACCGAGACCCAGCTTTCACTCCCTTGTCTGTCTTTTCTCAATCCTTCACCACCCCCATTCAGGTTCACCTTTGGCCATGCTGGCCCAGCACATTTACACAGGAATGAAACACTTGAACAAATTTAAAATCTAATTAGCCTAGATGAAGAGTAAAATAGTTAATTATAGCTAAGACCCAAAAGCATAAATATGGTCCAACTTGAGACACAGAAGTTCCTAATCCTGTAACATATATACTCTAGTTCCTACAGGATCAAACTTTCCAAGTACCATAGAGCTCTGCCTTTACCTAACTTGGGGCTATTATGAATATTCCCTGACGGGCCCCATCTTAGCCTGGTCTTTTTTTTTTCTTTTCACACGCTGATAATATGGCTTTATTAGGCTTAGCTTGGTCTTTACAGCCCATTTTACCTTCTACTGGGAAGAAAGTGAGTTAATGGAATGAGCAGTCCTTTGAATACTGAGCTAATGGATCCTCCTGAGCCATCAAAAGTAGGGTAGGTATTTGGTCATGCTTCTGAAAGTAAGAATGGTGTGAGAAGCCCTTCCTATCCACTCGTCCATTGCTCACAATCAAACTTTTTAGCAGGGAGTTAAGCTGCTTCTTACTGTGATAAAATCAAGACCTCAGGCTTTACCTTTCACATATCAAAAAACATTTCCCTGCCAAAACCGGTTTGGCTCGGTGGATAGAGCGTCGGCCTGTGGACTGAGAGGTCCCAGGTTTGATTCCGGTCAAAGGCATGTATCCTGGTTTCAGGCACATCCCCGGTAGGGGGCGTGCAGGAGGCAGCTGATCGATGTCTCTCTCCCATCGATGTTTCTAGCTCTCTTTCCCTCTCCCTTCCTCTCTGTAAAAAACCAATAAAATATATATATATATATATATATATATATATAAAACATTTCCCCAACACACAGCTTAGTGAGTATCTGAATTGTTTGTTCACTAGATGCCATTTCTCATATCCACTAATGAAATCTCACTTTTGGCTCATTGACCAGTGTATTTAAAAGTCCAGAGTTTGAATTAATATGTTAAATGATGCCGACATAGAGAAAATGAAAGAGAGAAAAGTCCACATCAGACACCTACCTGCTGAACCTATCTGAAATGAAACACAGCAGGACCAGTCTCTAAGAGCAAGTTTGGGGATATAATTCATCTAAATAGAAGCCCCAGTCTTAGCCAGGATATATCCACCACTGCACTTCAGAGTACATATAGATTCCTTTCTCCCTTGGAGAACAATTCTTTTCTAGAGAGAACAGTGTGGGATCTGGATCCAAAATGGTAACCTTTTCTCCCGACCTACTAAGAGAAGCATTATAAAAAGGCAATTGTGTCATCTCAAGCCCAGGCAGCCCTAGGAAATTTGTGCGGACAAAGAGGAGAAAGAAAAGACCATATTTCCCCAGAGCAAACCCCATAGCACATTCCTCACACTTTTCCTTCCTACTTAACAGCTTCCTCCTAAAACAGTTCCAATTCCAGTAACTCTCTTCCTTGTGAAAGTCAATGAAACTAAGGTGGAGGGAGGGGTGAAACAAAATGAGAAAGGGAGTACCCTCTAATCATAAATACAACTGGGCTGGTGTGACTCAGTGTTTGAGCATGGAATTCCACCTATGAATCAGGAGGTCACAGTTCAATTCCCAGTCAGGGCATATGTCTGGAGGGTGTGGAGCATGCAGGAGGGTGTTTCTCATCATTGATGTTTCTCTTTCTCTCCCTCTCCTTTCCTCTCTGAAATAAGTACAAATATTTTTTTAGAAATACAAATTCAAATACAGAGATAAAACTGAGGGTTCCCAGAGGGGGAGGGGGTTGAGGGACTGGGTGAAAAAGATGAGGGATTAAGAGTACTCTTTGGTAGTTAAAAATAAACTAGGCGGCTTGGCTCAGTGGATAGAGCTTCAGCCTGTGGACTGAAGGATCCCAGGTTCAATTCCAGCCAAGGGCACATGCCTGGGTTGCAGGCTTGATGCTCAGTAGGGGGCATGCAGGAGGCAGCTGAACAATGATTCTCTCTCATCATTGATGTTTCTACCTCTCCTTCTCCTTTCCTCTCTGAAATCAATAAACAAATATTTTTTTAAAAAAATAATCAGGGGAATGTAATATACAGCATAGGGAATATAATAAATAATATTGTTATAACTAAGTATGGTGCCAGGTAGGTACTGGAAATATGGGCAGTTGGAGGGGGAGGGGGCACTATGTAAAGTGTATGATTGCATAACCACTATGTTGTACATCTGAAAGAAAAGCAAAATAGTACTGAATGTGCACTGCAATTTAAAAATAAAAATTTTAAAATATATAAAGACACTGTCATTCCCCAGATGCCTGCCTGGCAAGTTTGGCAGAGCAGCCAGACCAGATGCTGTATATTATCGTGCACTCCACACCATGAAAACCCTCAAGCTACCCGTCAGGAATCTTAGCAGTAAGTGCCTTTCTGGTGAAAAATAAAACTCCTGCTTCTGATCCCTCGGAGCATTGCATAATGCCCTCATCCTAATGTACTAAGAACAGAGTTCATTGCCCTCGGCACCACTCCAGAAAAACCCGCAGGTGGGTCTCACACTGCTCCTCCTTCTTAGAATTCAGAAGAAATGCTTCCTCCTTATATAATTCCACGTAAGAGCCTTTTCAATAATGACTCTCTCATCACTTTCACCTAAAACGTCAAGGAGAACTTTGTACCAACTACTCTACCACATGAATAGTTCTTAACAGGAATAAGCCGATTTAACTGTTAAAACACTCAAGACACTCCTGGGCCTAGGTTCTAATTTCCCATATAAGTGAATTTTGACGAGAACTGAAAAAATATAATCAGAATGGACAGGCAGGCTGCATCAAGATATCTGCTATACCTAAACACACATGTGTACACACTGTTCCCCACCCTTCACTCCTTACCCTAAACACATTATGATTATTTTTGCCTTAATCCTCTCAGGCTCGTCCCCATCTTCTTGCTAAGCCAATTAATGCCTCACCTCTCCCAGCCCCAAATGATCCACAGGGGTTACACTCCTTGACCAGGCACCTCATGGTACAAGGAGCTGAAGAACTGCCAAACTGTGTTTCTGATGACTCCTCCTCTCCAAAGAAGTGTAGAGTCCCTGCTGCTATTCCTGCTCTCTCTAAAGATACACCGATTCTATATATTTGTACCAGCTGTAGGAAAACCAGGACAGCACCCCAGAGTGCGGAAGCTGGGATGAGGGGAACCATGTTGGTTACTGACGCTTTGAACTTGGGTCATGCTTCTTTCTGTGAGAGGTCTCCTCCATTCCCTCTCTCTATTCAAACTATGAAAATATTCTCAAGAAACATTACAATTCATAATATTTATCTGGAACACTAGTTGACCTACATAACTGGTCAAAAGATCAGTTTGAAATGAGAATCAGGGTGGAAATCCTAGAGTATTTGTTTTTCTTCTTTGCTGCCCTGCTGGTACATTTTTATGGCCAGCAGAGCAAGAACAAAAAGGGAAGAATATGTTCTAACAGTCCAACTGAAACAATTTAACACACTTGCAAAAAAAAAAGAGAGAGAGATATTATTTTATAGATCAAAGAATAAGCCTATGGAGAAATCTTTAGTCTATCCCAGAATCTCAACAACTTAATTATAATCTCTGTGTGGGCAGGGGCAGAGTGGGTTGCTATGCACATAAGAAGGTCCTCAGGAAATACATGTGAATCAGGGTGTTGCAATGAAAATGCACTTAAACTCCCACATACAGCTAGCTCAATATTATAACAATTCACCCATCACAGAATCCATGATGACAAATCAATGCACAAATTTTTCTCACATCCCTAAAAGCATGAGTGTCAGAGAAATATTTATAAATGGGAACTTGCAGCTAAAAAGCAAGTTCTCTGAAATAATGCAGTGCCTACAATAATTTCGAATTTTCCCAAATTGTTTCCTCACTATCTAATCAATTAGTATGTTGATAATATAGACATTGAGAATCCTTATTAAAATTCCCAGTTTGCATTTTTATAGAAATACTATGGATTTCATAAGTGAAACAAACCTAAGAAGTCAAAATGAGATGAGCTATTCACACATCACACGATGGAGACTTATTAAATCAAGATCCAATGCCATTTGGTGGGGTGGAAAGAGTACATAGAAGTCAAGCCCTAACCGGTTTGGCTCAGTGGATAGAGCATCGGCCTGCAGACTGAGGGGTCCCAGGTTCAATTCTGGTCAGGGACATGTACCTTGGTTGCAGGCACATCCCCAGTCAGGGGTGTGCAGGAGGCAGATGGTCGATGTTTCTCTCTCATTAAGGTTTCTGCTTCTCTATCCCTCTCCCTTCCTCTCTGTAAAAAATCAATAAAATATATTAAAAAAAATAATAGACGTCAAAATACTGACCTGCCTTTAAGTAGCTTACAACCTTGGTAGTCTAGCACCTGCCCCAAAGCTCCTGAATTCACGCAAAGGTAAGAAGCTTAGAGAAGGGAGCACTGAGCTTCCATCTTTGTGGACTGTCCTTATATCTTCAAAACCCTAAGAAATGTCCAGAATTTGGAACCGAGACCCACAATCCCCTTCCTGAACATTTATCACCCAGCTTCTTGGATTACTCCATCTCAGATTCCTCTGTCTCCCTTCTTTTATATGCTCCATTCCCCAACTTTGGCTTCCACTTTCTTCGCCATATTCCATCCTTAGGAAATCTCACCCATGCCCATTAATTCATTCAGAAGACTCACTGAACCTGCAACTCCACCTCTTATCTCTCTCTTGAGCTCTAGACTCATATTTCCAACTATTGCTTCAACTTTTCCAAATCATGTTTCATGAGCACCTCCAACTCAATTCTGCTCTTGATCTTGCCTTCCTGTTCCCCCTATTCCCTCTCCGTTAATGACATCACCATCACCCCCAAGATACTCAGCCTAGAAAGTGACTGGCAGCCCCACCTGCTGTTCCTCTGTTCAAGCACCATATTTGTACAGAAACCATACTTCCCATGGGCCACTCCCAGCCAATTACTAAGCCCAGCCACCAAACTTTCTTATATCTGTGCTAAAATTTTTCCTACCTAATCTTCCTTCCATCTGTCTCTTCTCCTTCCACCAGGGTCAGAACTACATCACAGTCTAAAGGCTCCCCTACCTTCTTCTGCTCCCACTCCCCAATAAACTTCTTATATATCTAATGCTATCTTGATGACTGCTTCATGGTAGACATGAACTAATGTGCATTTAACATCTCATCTGTAAATTCTCCAATAATCTCTCAGTTTGCCTCCTTGCCTCCGACCTCAGAGGCACTCTGCAAAACACAGAACTATTGTCTTGAATTGTGTCATTTACTCTGTAATGACTGTTAAGGTTTCCCCATTATGTAGA